>WOXC01007775.1:0-229317 GCA_011680675.1 Gymnobelideus leadbeateri
GGCTCAATCAAAATGATGCTCCACATATTTGCAATGGGGTAAGCTGACATTTGCGCAATCTCTCCAAGAGTGCTCCTAGCTGGTCATTGGCCATAACTCCATTCCTAATAGCCTGGATCATAGGTTATTAGCCTAGCCTCTGAACACAAATAAGCAATGTGTAAAGGTCACTGAGTCTCAATGACCTAACCTCTCCCTAATTTCTGCTCCTCTGTTTTTTTTCCTGTTGGCTCCTTATTTTAGGCAGCTCTACCCCTCTGATCACCTACTTTAAGTGGCACAAGAAATCTGCCAGCTGCTCCTGTTCCCATGTGAGCCAAAATTTAAATAATCTGGTAATGAATCGCTATAAAAATTTACACACATCTGGTAAGACGTCAATGTAGTATCTTCTGAATTTGCTAGACTTTTTAAAAGAAAAATTTCTAAAATACAGTACATGCTCTGTCCCCAGAAGGTGACATGGCTTTAAAAAAAATCTAATTTGTTTGTATTTCCTTAATAAATTTTGATGTCCCTATAAAGAAAGCTAAATGATAATGATTTTTTAAAAAATTTTCAAATGCAAAGAGAAAGAAAACTATGAAAAGAGACACTGTAAACAAAAAGGTAAAACCCATTTAAGGATTAAGGATAAAATCAGGAATAAATTGATCTGTAGGAATATAACAAAAAGCATATCATTCCGTCCTTGGGAATTGTCTTTTTGTGCTTGTTTTAAAAATAATACTTTGATTCAGAGTACAAATTGAATCCTAAAGAAGCAATGAAAAGTTTCATTGATGGAAGAGCCTGCATTTAAGGTATCGTGTCTACAATGATGACCGAGCACTCTCAGCTTAAAGCATTTTCTTTAAATTAAGTAACAGGACTTCCCTTCATTATTTGAAAAAACAGCTTCAGGTTTGTTACAGTATATACAGTGTGTAATTTGGGAGTGTTGTGATTAGAGAGTACTTATTTCTTTAAAACAAACAAGCAAGGAATTTATTCTAGAATGTGAGTTTATCACATTTCAGAACTCATTAAGATGTAAGTAAATACAAGTTTTTCTCCCCTATCATAATTCAGTTTAGGTCAATATGAGTTTTTAAATGATTGACTTGATTGTCAGAAATGAGATTAAAAGCAGCTTTATTCCTTTTACGAAGATATAATGAAGATGAATACGTAAGGTCCCAGAGGCCATATATTCTCATGGCTAGAGTGAGAATACTTTTATTTTTTTCTTATAATTTAAGTGCAAGTCCTAAAGACACTGACTTAAGAAAAGTACTCTCAGTGCCTGTCTCTGAGCTCCCAACAGCTTGGGTCTGGAATGTGGAGGAGATGAAAGAAAACAGACTTGAGAATAAGCAAACATGAACTCCTAGCATTTCTGTAAGAGAATGTCACTGAGAACTCTCCCCACTTGTGAATCCAATTTTATATTCTAGTGCTTGAGTCTTTGAGGATTTAATATTTTCTTTAGAAAGAAGAAGGGTG
Organism: Gymnobelideus leadbeateri; assembly: GCA_011680675.1. Classification (NCBI taxonomy): domain Eukaryota; kingdom Metazoa; phylum Chordata; class Mammalia; order Diprotodontia; family Petauridae; genus Gymnobelideus; species Gymnobelideus leadbeateri. The sequence continues at coordinate 1,486 of WOXC01007775.1, forward strand.
GTGATAGAGAAAAGGAATGGTTTCAATTATCTGTCAGCCTTTTTGGTTAGTGATTGAACTTTCTACCTTGAAAACAGACCTTTTCTCTATTTCTGAACTTTTATATATAATAAATTCCTGGTAATTTGTATAGCAGGGTAAAATTAAAAGAAGGTTACTGAAAGTAAAAGGAAAAGTACATATGTAAAGAAAAGTCCAATTATAACTTTTTCTCCTTAAGAAAGAAGGAAAAAACTTGATCTCCAATAGTTGCTACAGCCTTGATTAGTAAGTAACATTTATAGAGTACTTTAAGGTTTGTAGAACATTCTACATTTTATCAGTCAGTCTTAGGATGTGTTCTCAAAACAGTCTGGTGATGTAAATACTGTAGGTTTTATTTTTTATAAATGAAGAAATTGAGGCTCAGTAAAATTAGGTGACTTGCCTATAACCAGACAATAAGAACTGGTGGGATTCAATCCCAGGCCACTCTTAAGTGCAGTGTGCTTGTATTTTACACATTTAGTTCTTTCTAAGTGTTACAGGAATTTAAGTTTTATAATGTGTGTATTTACTCCATTCCTAACCTGCTGATCAAAGACAGGACCTTTGAAAATCATATTCCAGTTTCTCATTGCAGCCTGCAGTTAGTTCTTTATTTTCCAAGGTTATTTTAGCAGAGTCCAGGTGATGATTAGTTTTGTCAAACTGAAAAGACTTTAAATATGATCCTGGAGATAGATGGTACTTATTGCTTTGAGGACCAGGCTAACTAAATACAGAAAAGCCACTTAAACTCTTGTCTCCAAAACAGAATTCACTTTTTCCCCCTAAGCACATATTTCCCCTTGACTATTATATTTTGTTGAGGGCATTATCTTTATGGTCATTAAGGTTTAAAACCTCCACGTCATCCTCGACTCTTGCCGGTCTTCCCTCCTTATTCAATCAGTTGCCAAGTTTTGTCTGCTTCCCCCTCATCTTTCTCTTCCATTTCCTTTTCTCCAGTCACACAGTCACCACACTCATTCCAGCCTTCATTTCTTGTCTGTTCTTAGCAATAGCCTCCTAATGGGTTTTCCTGCTTATAGCTTCTCTATTGTAATCCATCCTCCAGACAGTTACCAAAATAATCCTCAAGTACAGGTTCAGTCATGTCATTCTGCTGCCCAGAAATCTCTGGCAGCTTCTTATTTCTTTTTTGTATAAAATACAAATACCTTCAGCTTGACATTTGAAATTCTTTGTGCTCTGGCTCCAGCCTACCCTTTCAGCCTTATTACACATTACTGCCCTTCACACACTTTCTTTTCAGCCAGTGAGACGAGATACTGTTTTCCTGAATTTGACACTGTTTTCTATCTTTGTGGCTTTTCATAGAATGTCTAGAATATATTCCCTCATACCTCTCAGGCTCTTAGAGTTCTTAGCTTCTGTTAAGATTCAATTCAATTGCCACCTCCTAAGCTTTTCCTGATACTCCTAATTGTTAGTACTCTCTCTCCTCAAACTATCTTGTATTAACTTATTCATATACATGTTGTATCTTTTTTCAGTAGAATTATAGCCCTTTGAGGAGGACTGTATTCAAGAAACCTAGTATGGGACTGTGCACTTGATACCTTAATATGTGTTTGAGACATACTGAATTAAATTGACACTTCTTGCAAGATGTGAAGGCATTGTAGCTGAAGGTGTCCAGTACTCTACTGTGGTCTTCTGACCTTTAAAAGAAAAGGGAGTCCACACAAAAATGACGTGTCAAGGGGCTTGATAACATGATTTAGATTTGGACCTCTGGGTCCATAAATCAGAACAGTTTTGGGATAAGGCGGCTCAGGTACCTCTCAAGTAGAGAGGTAAACTGCTGTCTATCTAGTCTGGTTTCTCACCTCTGTGGTCACAGGAAGGGGGAGTGACCAATAAGCTAGGATTCCAGAAAGGAGGAAGAAGTAGGAAGAGGGGACATGAAAAGAGCAAAGTCAGTTTACTTGTTGGATGGAGGAAGGATAAATTAGAATAAAATATTTGGGGTGGGGTGGGAAGGCTCCAGGGCAAGGGGTTTCATTATAGATTTGGACAAAATCATAATGTAATTTACATGGAAAAACAGAGTGGCAAAGGGTCAGAGAATACACAGAAGAGAAAAGCTACTGAAAAGTATTTTAAATTTTTTACTACTTTTGCTACTTTAAAACACATTGCTAAACTATCTGGTATTTGGCCATTTGATTAGATCACAGATATTGAATCAAGTGAATATGAAAGATGAATTTTTTTGACTTGTGATTTTCTTGACATGGGTATATTGCTTCTGTCAGTATAGATTGATACCCAGATTTGCCTGCATTAAAGAAAATCCTAAAAGTAGAATATTAACTCTTATTAAAGGGGATTTTGTCTTTGCTAAGAAATGAAGTATGAGGGAAATGCTAGTTATTTTTAACTGTCCAAAACTTTCAATTAATTTTATTGTTTCTTTCAGCATTGGTTGGACAGTACAAAAAGCATAAAAAAACAAGTTAAAAGTAAGTATTTTTTTATTTTTGGGGAGATACTTTGGAACCTAATTTATTTTCTAGAATCCATGAATTCCAAGGGTGTACTCTAAGTTACTAGGAGAAACAGGGTACAGCATATTTGAAATTATCCTGAATCCTTTTCTTTCTTCATCTTTATTTTTACAGCTTGATCCCAGAAGGTGTAATATGCCTGTGGTACTTCACTAATCCCTGGCTGAGCATCTGAATGAAAATTCTGTGGTTGGGGAGGGCAGAAGGGAGAAGGAATAGTAGAAAGGAGGGAAATCCCTTACCAGAAAGATGATTTTCTTAGAACTGTTATAAACATCTACCAGCGAAGACAAAGTGAGATTACTATCTATCCAGTGGTCTCTCTGTCTCTATATGTGTGTATACACACAGATATACATGCATATATGTATATGGGGTGTGTGTGTGTGGCCATTGTTCATCGTAGTATTTTTCCTTTTAGTTTCAGATGGCATTTGCAGTTTCAAAATATCTTCAGAAACTTTTAGGATTATGTTATTAAATTTTTATTAAGAATAACAAATTGAAAACAACTTAAGATGAAATAGTGACTTTATTATTATCAAATGCTATTTTGTATCATTGTTCTTAACCGTTTTAGCACTTAAGTTTGGTTGATAGATTTCAGAAATGGCAAGGATGTCTGTTATTGTACAGTACTCACTCACTTCCAAACCTAAATATGAAACTTAAGAATTCTGACTTGATTAGTAGACTGACAAATTGTTTTGTTTTTCCCCTACCTTCCCTAGTTGGTTCCCCATACTGTCTGCATCTCCGTGTTAAGTTTTACTCCTCAGAACCAAACAATCTTCGTGAAGAGCTGACAAGGTAATAAGTCCACAAGCTTGGTTTGTATTCATGATTTCTGTTGCCCACGTCCAAGACTTTCCAGTGGCCCTTATTTTAGAACTTTAGCTTTCCTTTGTTCTCTTCTTCTTATCTCCTAGAATTATTTCTAGTTTAAAGGAACTTCTGGGGAAGGTGGTTTTATGTCTTGTCTGGGAGGTGAATGGAGAATTAGAACAAAACTGCCATTCATGATCATGTATTTTTATTGTCTTTCACCTTCCATCAATATGTCCTAGATCTTACTTTTAACCCCAATAGATGGGGAGTGGGAGGTTCTGTCTGTTGTAACAAGCTCAGAATATTGTATTTAAATATTTGAATACATTTTAAGCAGTTTGCACAAGTTAAACACAAGATTGTCCTGGCTAATCAAATAAGATTGTACAGGGAACAGTGTGAGATAGTAAAAAGAGTACTGGCTATCTAGTTTAAGGTTCTAATTTTGTCTCAATTCTAGTAGACTACTTTGTAGTCATTGTATAGTTGTGTAAGGCTAGAAATGGACCTGACTTTTTCCTGTGTAGATTTCCTAAGAAAGGACTGTGACATTACAGGAGAAGGCTTTTCAGTGGAATAGAAGTAATGTATTATTTCTGAGGTTAGACACTTGACTTGCAGGGGCCATTGTACCTGGAGCTATTCTTACAAAAAGTGAGTTGGTATATTATTTGCCTTCTTCTATTCTGTTGTGGAGTCATTGAAAGCACTTGCTTAGCTCCATTGGAGAAATGCACCACAGCCAATAGACTGTTGTGTCTGGAGGCTGTGAGCTGAGTGATATACTTTGAAATAGCATGGGAACAATTTGTAACTATGTCCAAAGAGCTATCAGACTGTCCTTTTGACTCACCAATACCACTATCAGGTCTGTATCCCAAAGAAAAATGAAAAAGACCTTCTATGTACAAAAATATTCATAGCATCTCTTTTCATGGTAAGGATACAGTGAAAGGTAAAAAAAAAAAAGAAATCCTCTGGTCTCAGAGTGAAAGGGGGAGATAGGTGTAAATAACTGGATATATACAGGGTAAATGAATGGTAATCCTAGAGGTGGAAAATAATTGAAAATTCAGGGAATGCCCATCAGTCAGGGAATGGACCATCAAGCTATGCTTGTGATGGAATACTATTTTGCTAGAAGAAATGTTACTGTTTAGTTCAGTTGTGTCCCACTCTTTGTGACCCCATTTGGGGTTTTCTTGGCTGGACCACTGGAATGGTTTGCCATTTCCTTCTCCAGCTCATTTTATTGATGAGGAAACTGTGGAAAACAGGGTTAACTGACTTGCCCAGGGTCATATAGCTGGTATATTTCCTCTAAGCTATTTAAAATCCTAAAAGATAATGTTAAAGTGTTACACTCAATATGCCAGCAGATTTGAAAAACTCAACAGGACCACTGGATTGGAAAACATTCCAATCCTAAAGAAAAGACAGTGCCAAGGAAAGTTCAAATCACCAAGCAATGACTCTCCTCTATCACACACCAAGGTTATGCTTAAGATTCGACAAGCTAGGTTTTGGCAATATGTAAACCCAGAATTACCAGGAGAGCATGTTGGTTTTCAAAGAAATAGAGGAACTAGAGACCAAATTGTCAACATTTGCTGGATTATGGAGAAAGCAAGAGAGTTCCGGGAAAATATCTATTTCTGCTTCATTGACTTTTTAGATAATAATATGTGACATCCTCAAAGAGATAGAAGTACTAGATGATCATACTTGTCTCCTGAGCAACCTGTATGCAAGTCAAGAAGCAATAGTTAGAACTGAATGTGGAACAGCTGATTGATTTAAGATTGGAAGAGAAGTATGACAAGGCTGTATACTGTCACATTATTTATTTAATTTATATGCTAAGTACATCATGTGAAATGCCAGATGAATCAAAAGCCAGAATTGAGGTTGCTAGGAGAGAGAGATTGACAATCTCATATGTGCAGTTGATACCATTCTGGTGGCAGAAAGTGAAGAATTAAGAAGCCTCTTGAGAGTGAAAACTCAAAAGCTAGCTTGAAGCTTAACATCAAAAAAATTAGACTTTGGCAACTGGTCCCATTACTTCTTAGCAAATAAAGGGAGAAGAAATGGAAACCGTGTCAGATTTTCTGTTCTTGGGCGCAAAGAACACTACAGATGGTGACTGCAGCCATAAAATAGAACGTTGTTCCTTGGAAGGAAAGTTATGGTAAATCTGGAAAGCATACTAAAAAACAGATCACCTTGCTGACAAAGGTCCATATAGTCAAGCAGTGGTTTTTTTGATAGCAATGTATAGCTGTGAGAGTTGAACTATAAGGAAACCTGAGTGCCACAGAATTGATACTTTCTAATTGTGGTACTGGAGAAGACTTTTGACAGTCCTCTTGACAGTAAGGAGATCAAATCAGTTAATACTTAAAAGAAATTAATTCAGTCTATTCACACTTAAATACTTTGGCCACATAATGAGAAGACAGGACTCATTGGGAAAGACCTCGATGTTGAAAAAGATTGAAGGCAAGGGGGCAGCTAGGTGGCGTAGTGAGTAAGAGTGCTGGCCCGGAGTCAGGAGGACCCAGGATCGGGTTCCGGCCTCAGTACTTAGCACCCGGACATAAATAACTAGCTGTGTAACCTTGAGCAAGTTACTTAACCCCAATTGCTTTTAAAAAAAAAAAAAAAGATTGAAGGCAAAAGGAAAAGGGGATGACAGAGGATAAGATAGATAGTATCATGGAAACAAGGAACATGAACTTGGACAGATTTTGAGATAGTGGAGGATGTAAGGACCTGATGTGCTTTGGTCTGTGGGATCATGAATATATAGACATGACTGAAGAACAACATAAGAAGGTGGTTTCAGAAAAACCTGGGAAGATCTATATGAAGTGATGCAGAGTTGAAGTAAGAAGAACCAGGATCATTGTATATAATAATAGCAATATTGTTGTGATGATCAACTGTGAAACATGTAACTTATCATTATATTACATTATATCAATACAGTGGTCCAAGGCAGTTCTTGAAGGACTCGTGATAAAAAATGCTATCTCCCTACAGAGGGAGAACTGGTGAACTCTTAAGTGCAAACTGAAATGTAATTTTCTCATTTTTTTTCTTGCTCTTTTTGGTGTGACATGGCTTATATGGAATATGTTTTGTGTGATTTAATATGTATAATTGATATATTTCTTATCTCAGTGGATTGGGGGAGGAGCTGGGAAGAGGGAGAGACTTGGATCTATAAATTAAAAAAAAAAAGTTAAAAAAAAACAACTCTGGGACTGAGGTTTATTATCCCCATTTTAGAGTTGAGTAAATTGAGGCAGACCTTAGTTAAGTGACTTGCTCAGGGTCCAGTTTAGATGTGTCTGAGCCTAGATTTGAACTCAGGATTTTCTAACCCACTGTTCTGTCCATTGTGCCACCTAGGCTAGTGCTTTTTCCTCCAGCATTACTATTCATCTACCCTACGTGTATCTTGTTTGTACCTAGTTATTTACAACTATCTCTCATTGGTATCCCTAGCACTTAGCTAAGTGTCTGTGCGTAGTAGCCATTAATAAATTCTTCTTGTTTGATTTTATTTATTTATCTATTCGTTCGTTTATTTTTAAAGTAATTGGGGTTAAATAACTTGCTTAAGGTTACACAGCTAGTTATTTTATGTGTGGGTGCTAATTTTCTGAGGCTGGAACTGATCCTGGATCCTCCGACTCGGGCCGGCACTCTTACTGCACCAACTAGCGACCCCAGTTTGATTTTAGAAAAGAAAAGAAACAGCGTTGGGAAGTACTACTGTGAATAGGCTGCAGCAAAACAACAGTGAGATGATGTCAATGACATAGTAGTTGATGACTCCTAGAGTTCATGAGTTTGGTAGATTCATCTTCTTCAGACCATATTGATTTGCTTCCTCTGACTTTTGATTTCTTTTCACAATGTCATGGCTATGTGGTAGTATTCCCTGTTTTATAGTTTGGCCATGAAATTGGGAGAATGCCTCTCAGGACTGGCATCTGATGAATTTTGAACCCTAGAATTTTAGCTACTCCTTTATTATGCAATGAAAAAAAATGCTATTAAATTATAACTATTCATTTTTATTCATGACATTTTTATTAGAGTGAAGTGATTGGGCCTCCTGTTAGGAAACTTTACCGGATCACAGACATGTTTTGATAACCTGCTATGATCCAGTGGGAAGGGTGTAATGTGCAGCTGATAACCTATGAATTTCAGTCACAAAGCCTGTATCTGTCTTTACATCTCCCATCATTCGCAAAATGAGATAGAAATAAAGATGATTATGTAGCAAGTTGCAAATATAGATGTTTGATTATGGAATCAGTTTCTCATATTAGAGGACTAGAATATACTGCTAACAGCTTTTATTAAAATAATGTATTCCTACCTCGCTTCTTAAAAGAAGCAGAACTGGAAATAAATGTGTATTTCCTTGAAAGTAAAAGGTATTGATTTTATTCTTGTAAGAACAAGCAGAGTGTGTACATGATTTGGGGGTTTGATCATTGCACTCCCCTTAAGTTTTCCAAGTAACTCGGGGGCAGTATGGTACAATGGTATCTAGATTTGGAGTCCAAGGAACAGGGTTCATATTCTATCTTTGTGGGACCTTGACAAGTCGTTGAACTGCCTTAAACCTCAGTTTCCTCATTAGAAAAATGAGGGTGTTTGTCTCTAGATGTTTTCTAAGATCTCTTCAAGCCCTGTGTTTCTGATACTACTCTAGTATATCTGAGTACTGTTCTAGACTCAGGAAAAAGTTGCGACTTCTCTTTTTAAAATATATATTCTCTGATAAGAATGTTTCTCCCCCACTAGGGAATAGGATTATTCTTTAGTAGAACAAATGCTTGGGCTAATACAAATTGTTGGCCTTTTCTTTTTCTAGGTATTTATTTGTTCTTCAGTTAAAACAAGATATTCTCAGTGGAAAGTAAGTTCTAGTTACTTGGGTTACATGGTGTTTCTTTTATATTTTTTTTTAAATAATATTTACACAGAAAAGATGTTATTAATTTTTGTGTTGTAGACCTGTTTGGCAGTCTATTAAAGCCTATGGACCCCATAATGTTTTTAATTGCATAAAATATAAATTTATAGGATCTTAAAGGGAAATCAATTATGTTAATAATTATCAAAATTTGGGGGAGAAAAAAAATCACAAGTTCAAGCCCCAGGTTATGAACTTCTGATATAGAAATGCTTTTTTCATGATAAGATATCAGTTGTTTGTTTGATTTTTGCTACTTCACCTTCTCCAAAAGAAAACTATTAAAGACTCGCGTTTAAAGAAGCTTGTTTTTAAACACATCATTATTTTGATTTCAGATTGGAATGTCCTTTTGACACAGCAGTCCAGTTGGCAGCTTATACATTGCAAGGTAGGCTATTCTTCATAAAGGCTGTATTATCTTAACTTTTTTGGTTGTGGTTTATGTCAAGAAATTTAGAGAGATGACAGCAAATAATCTGCAAAAAATTGTTCTAAAAATTGTTTCATTTCCAGTTCAGACACATATGTTTAAGGATAGTTACTTTTCCTTTGCTTTCAACAACTTTATCTGCTTCTATTGAGACCCTCTTTTTTTTTTCCCCTCAAAAGTGAGGGACCAGGGGAGGAAGCAGCAATATAAGTGGAGAACATACTTGTTTTCTTATTATGGGATAGATTTAACTCAGTAAATACAGTAGTCACCCCTTATCCATTGTTTCACTTTCCATGATTTGAGTTGCCTGAGGTCAGCAGTGAATTCCAGGGGAATGAGGGAGTCAGGAAGGGGGCTACCAACCCATGGAGGGAGGGATGCCACATAGTTCAAGGACCTCTGGGTGCTGGAGTCAGACCTGTGGAACCCAAGTTCCAAGGGTTGGAAGACATACCATGGGTAGGCAGAGTGGGATAGCAGTCTCTTACATCTTGGCACAAAATTCTCAAGCCCCAAATTTGGGAGGGAAGGAGCATGGAGTGCCAAGCCAAGGGGCAAAGGCAGGTGGGGAGAGAGAGAGAGAGAGCGAGCAAATATAGTACATTAAAATTAACATAAGTGTTAAAAGTTAAAGCTAGAATTGTCTGTTTGGGGTTTGGTACTATCCATGGTTTCAGACATCCACTAGGAATCTTGGAACATATACCCTGCAGATAAGGGGGGGTACTACTTATAGTTTATTTCAAGGAACAAAGTTTTTTGTTTTTGTTTTATTGCTTTTTGGAGGGCAATTGGGGTTAAGTGACTTGCCCAAAGTCACATGGCTAGTAAGTGTGTCAAGTGTCTGAGGTTGTATTTGAACTCAGGTCCTCCTGACTCCAGGGCTGGTGCTCTATTCACTGTGCCACCTAGTCGCCCCTAGGAACAAAGTTTTAATAGCTCAAAACTAAGACTTTGGGGCCATGCTGTGTCTGTAATTCATAACTTATAATTAGTTTGTCTTCTAAATACAAGTGCTCTGGAACATGAGTGTGTTTTGTAGGCTTACTGTAACTCCAAATTAAATTTCCACCATCCTGATATTTAATATATATACCACTGAAGTGAACTTGGCATAATTTCTCTGTATTTAAATTCTGATGGAGTAACTATGTGAGTTTGTAAAAGTTACTTGCCAAATTAATCTAGTGGAATTGAACTTTAAGTTAAGAAGGTTTGATTGTTTTTTGCCTTTAAACCCCCAAATCATGAGAGAGAACAAGGTCCTTTTTTGTTCTTCTTAAGAATTGAATCTATTTCTCTACCAAAAGACCTTCAGATGCACCCTCTCCTGGTGTGAGAGTAATGCTCCGGATCACAGGATCACAGGACCAGAGATAAATAGAGCTAAATGGGAACTGAGTGTTGATCCTTTGCACTTTAGAGATGAGGAAACAGAAGAACAGTAGTTACATTCTCAAGGTTCCTCAAGTGCTAAGTGGCAGAGCCATCTGACTCAATGTTCTGTTCTTTCAGTAATGCCACAGTAATTTAAAAATGTGGTATGAGAACGATTACTATTTTGATGTTTATTCTGCAGTTTATGCTTAAGCTTCTTTTTTTAATTCCAAATTTATTTAATGTCTTGGAAAGATGGAACATTTGTTGACTATGGGATAGCTAGGTGGCTTTTTAGTGATAGGGATTAGCTTTTTAGGATTTATTACCTAATCTCAGAGTTGTAAGGTTATTTCTCTCCTTGTTGTGTCCCTTTGGTAAAGGATCTAGATTTTATAGACAGGACAGAGAGCATGAATGTGGAAATTGTCAGCACTCTTTATATATCTGACACTGAATGAATCCTTGTGTTACTTTCTCCCTGTTCCCCAAAAAAGGAAAAGAAGAAATTCACTTATGTGCTAGTTAAGTTTCATGTTCTCTGAAGCTTAATTATTTGAGTATTGTTGTATTAAAATGGGCAGGGACTAAATTGCTGTATGACTGTGGTCTGACCCTAACTTTTCAAAGTATTAGTTTGGGATTATTATCAAAAGCAACTAATCTTAGAAAGTTTCTCTTCTTTTAATTTAAGCTTTTCTGTGCTTTAGGTTTTTCTATATGTAAGGGGAAATATTTATGTCTTGACAGAGTTATTTATAGAATTATTGAAAAACTTCTAAAAAGAATGAAGGCAGGTCTGTTTCAAGAAGTATTTTTGCATTAATAGATATTGTTATACTTTCTCTTAATCTCATGTAAATTTTGCATACCCATATAGACAACAGGCTCATTGATGGCAGGGATTGTATCTCCTTTTTTTTTTTTTTTTGCATATGTTTGTGATTTTATTGTTGAGGATTTATTAGAAAATATCATAGTTGCAGACCAAAAACCTCCCATCTAAATCTTAGTGTATGCCTTTCTGATCTTAAATTACTTTGGCTCTCACATGATAGATGCAGTCAACCACTACCCTATACTTGAAGCCTTTCCAGCTTGATATGACCTTCTAGGCTTATCTCTTCACCATGAGGAGGTATCAGAGTAGAACTTTAGCATCATGTTAGATATAATAGACTTTTAGTAAATAATCTCTAACTTGTCAGATTTACTGAAGAAATTAAGGACAAATGCTTTGACTAGCTCTTCTACAGAAAGGAGACCCAAGAACTAAACACAAGATAAAGAAAGCTAGGTGGGGCCAGAAATACCAATCATGAACATGAAAGAGTGGCAATGTCCAGAGCCACCTGTTTCACAGATAACACAGGGGAGGCACTGGAGCTTTTGGACTCCGCCTCTAACAGGTTCACTCCCAAATCTACTCAGACAGGAAGGACAGGAAGACAGCTTTGAAGGGGTTAATAATCTTACTTTATTCTAATCAAGTCTTCTCAAAAGGGTTGCTGATAATAGGAGCACCAAGTTCTACAGCATTCCCTAATCACTTTCTCATAGGAGCCAGTGAGAATATAGTAGGAGCTACAACTCCTTTGGTATCTGCTAAGCCTCAGGCCAGTTGAAGCAAACACAGATTTCCCCCAAGCCTTGATGGAGGCTGATCAAGGCACACACAGCATTGCACTGTCATATTCCCCTTTGGGTTCCCCACTTGACTGACCAGTGCCCACTTGCTTTATAGGACAACAGACAAAGAAGGCATCTTGCCAACATTAAGCTCACAGGTTTAAGTTTAGCATTTGTCATTCAGCCGCCAACATAGTAAGAACCACATTATGTCACTCCTATATCTCACTGAGGCACCATGGTATAGATGTTTACAAGTTATGAGCCTGGGAAATATTTATCTAACACCTGGAAACTAGAGGTCACCACGGTAGTGGATCCTGAGAAACTAAACTAAAAAGGATAACAAAATCCTCCTAACTTACACCACCAAACCAGAGGGGGCCCATTCACCTCTCTGGCTCCCAGGTGTTCTTTTTCTGGGCCAGGATGTTAGGGAGATTGGTGCTTACCTTCAGCTGTGTGTGGAGTGGATCATCAGTGTCACTTTTCTCCATAGGGAGCTTAGCAATGCCTATCTGATTAAGGACAAATAGGAGAGAGCTTTCTGGAGTGGGTCATGTAGCAGTACTTCAGTGTACCCTTGCCTCAAGAGTCCAGCATCCTGCTCAGTGTCTCAGCTCTCAATGTGGAAACCAACTCCTGTGCTCACAACTGGACTATGTGATGTATCCTGAGAGGCAGAGCCCCAGACCCCTTCCCTTCCCTGTCATTCCAGGAAGCCCTCTATATATAATTTTATAAATGGGCAAACCGATGTCCTACAAAGCTTACTGGCTTAATTGGAATAATTAAACCTAAGTTACCTGACTCTAGGTCTAGAGATGTTTTTGTCAAATCATCCTGCTTCTTTCCACGTAGTAGAGGTTGATGCCTGTCAATTGACTTGAAGAATTTTATATCATTTCTTGTAGTTGCTGTGTTTTATCAAAAAGAGTGCTTTTTTTAAGGGCTCATTTACCCCCAGGAGGCCCAGAGGTGTTCAAATTAGACTTCTTTGTAGTATATGTTTACTTGAAATTAAAAGAAATGCTTTATATTAGTAAGTTTTATGATTTATCTGATCTGATAGGATTAGGGTAATTGCATGAGAATAAACTGAACATCTTCAACTTCAGTAGTATTTTATGTTGATGAAGCTGACTTTCAAGATTAATTTAGCCTGAAGTAATCTCACTTGTACTGAACAAAATATAACTTTGTGTACCTTTTATGTTCGTAGCTGAACTTGGTGACTATGATCTTGCTGAACACGGCCCTGAGCTTGTGTCTGAATTCAGGTTTGTGCCCATTCAGACAGAAGAGATGGAGCTTGCTATTTTTGAGAAATGGAAAGAATACAGGTACCAGCACTAGCCTAAATGGTTATTTAATGTTTATTTTGAGGCTTTTTGGTAATTACTTTTTTCCTTTAATTTCAGGGGTCAAACACCAGCACAGGCTGAGACCAACTATCTGAACAAAGCCAAATGGCTAGAAATGTATGGAGTGGATATGCATGTAGTAAAGGCAAGTGGGATGTTCAGATACTTTCTCTTCTTTTCATGTATATATTTTTTGACATGTGATGTTCAGTTCTGGAGTATTTAGAAATATTTAACAATGTAATGTATGACTTACATTAAATGATCACAGTGTATTATGTATGGGCCAGTTGATGCTCCTTTTTTGTTGTCAAGAAACCATCCTAGATTAGGAGAGGACTATTCTCAGTTTGACTGCAATGTGATGAATTTAAGTCAGTTTCCTAACAAAAAGGTATATCTGACATCCAAAGGCCATTTTGCAAATTGTAAATAAGTGAGATTAGACCATGGAAACCTGCAGGTATCCCTGTAATTAATTTTTCCATTTGTGAAAAGTATCTTGAATGGATTAGTGAAAAAGCACTTATTAAGTCGTTTTTTTTGGCCTTGCTTTTCATTTTTCAGTACAGAAATTTAGACTGTTCTCAAAGGAAAAAAAAATAATTTCTGAAAACATGATGCAACACTTTTAGTTTTGAAGGGACTTAACAAACTAGTGAACACATGAAAAGCAATATTATTTTCCTCTTTTTTACCAGTGACAATTTCATTTTAAATTTTTCCTGATTTACTCAGGGAAATAGAATATGGGAGGGGTTTGTGAAAAGCATGTTTGGAATTGGTTGTTGAAGCATTTCATTTGAGATGTAACTTGTAACTCTGTTGCTCAAAATAATAACTTTTTTAGAGAACATAGCTCTTTGAATATTTAATTAACTAGCTTTTTTAGAGAACATAGCTCTTTGAATATTTAATTAACTTAACCTACATAAAATTAATATTGTATGAAAATATGTTTATCTTTTTAAAATTAGGCCCGGGATGGAAATGATTATAGTCTAGGACTCACTCCGACAGGAGTCCTTGTGTTTGAAGGAGAGACCAAAATTGGATTATTTTTTTGGTAAGCCTGCTTAAAACAGATTTAAAGATATTTTACCCTGCTTTTTTTTTTATCTGAATGCAATATGAACATTCCCCAGTACTAATATCTATCTATCTATCTAAAGGTGAAACAGATCTTTTAGAATAAAATTTTAAGTTGTCTACCAAAAAGAGGCAAAACCATAACAAGTAAAGGCAAAATTCATGTGGCCAATTAATATGCTTTTATTAATAGACTCCAAATTCATATATGGAAGATCATTACAGAGACATATAAAGATGTATAAAAAGTATGTTAGGACATATCAATTACCTTTGATTTTATCCCTTTACTGATACAGATCTCTACCCATTTATAGTCTTAAAGATTTTCTTGAGGTTTAGAAGGTTAAGTGACTTGCCATGGTTACACAGCTAATAGGTATTAAGAGGTGTTATTAAAGCACAAGACTTTTTACTCTGTTTGACAATTCGTCTACTAAGCTATACTGTCTCCCTCTTAACTTTGACTCAACTTTTTCTTCTCCTTCCCTTCAATGTGTGAATAAAATATCTCATAGCTAATACAGAATAGAAGTATTTCAGCAAACTTGGGTACTCCTAGAGTACCCAAAAAAGCAGTCGCCTATTTTTGCATGGTTTAGAAATTAAAAGTGTTTTTTTCACATTTTTAAATACAATAAAATTTTTTAAAAATGTAAAAATTCTTATCCCATTGGCCATTAACATCAGCAGACCAAGGAGCTACAGTTCACTGACCCTTGGTGGTATAAAGTAAATTTCATTTATTCTTTAGTTTTCTTTATCAAATTATTTATATTCCCACAGACCAAAAAAAAAAAAAAGACCCAGTAGGTTGAATGAAGCTTTGGTTGCATTATAAATGAAGAGTTAGTAGGGATCTCAAAAGGCATCTATTTCAACCCCCTCATTTTATAGATGAAAGAATTGAGGTCCAGAGAGATTCCGTAGTTTTTCCCAGGGTTATAGAATTGGGATTTGAACTTGGATCCTGCAACTCCAAGTCAGGCACCCTTTTCACTATGTAGCTTTGAGACAAAATAGGTTTAGATGCAAACTCCTCGAATAATTGGAATCACAGTATATGAGAAGATTTTACTTGTATAATTTATAGTCGCTACTTTTGCATCTGTTATTTTTTTCTTTATAGTATTTTTAATACTTTTCTGCTTTCCTAGGAACAAAATAATTTTATCTATGCATTGATTATTCACTTTTAGTTCCTAGAATTTTATTCTTCTTTTGCTTAAATGTTTATGATGTCTCATAGTGGATAAAGACCTGGCCTTGCATCTAGGAAGATCTGGTGGCTTAAATCTCATCTCTATTTGTAACTCATACTACTTACTGTGGGACCCTGGGCAAGTCACTTAACTTTTCAGTGTCAGACTTAGTCTTCAGAAAGCTTTCTTAGTAGCCTGAATCAGATTAAAATACTATTGGAAAATGTTTAACAAAATAAATAAAAACAGTACAGCATAGATAATGTTAATTTGTGGTTTTCTAAGTCAGGATGTGGCCCAGTGACATATTTCTAACTTGAGTTTCATTAATACCACTGCTCTAGGCATCTCTCTCAGACTCCCTATTCCTATTCATAATGTGTATGTTTCTATATTTAGAGTTTACTTATAATAATGGCCACAACATCAGGTTTTATTCTTCTATCTTGTTTACTATACCCTTAAGTAGTGTGCTAAGCAAATACGAAAGTGAAGACAATCCTTGCCTTCAAAGAGCTTCCATTTTAATAGGGAGAGACGTAGCACATACAGCAGAGTAGCCAGAAGAGGTTATTTTGACTTGGAAACTTTCTGTACTCACTACATTTTAGGCTTGCTCCAACTGCTTTTCATTTCACTCTGAAGCCATCTCCTGGCCACCTACCATGTAGCTCTTAACTTTTGCTTTCTCATCTTGGAGAGGGTAGGGCAATCCACCCCACTAGAGTTACAGCTGCTATTGAAGTAACTTTCCAAAGCAAGTTGGGGACTTGGTGAGGAGTTTACTGGACTTTAGCTGTCCATCACATGTATTCACAGTTACCGTGAAATCTTTTAATACAAGATCTTCTCCAGCTCAGACTTCTTGTTTTTACAACTTTGGATAAGAGTCAATTCCTTCCTTTTTTCCTTTTAATTCAGAATTAAATATATGACAATTTTGCTTGGAATAAGAGAGTTCTGAAGTTGGGATGGACTTTTGAGATCATGCAGTTCAGTTTTCCCATTTTATAGGTTAGGAAATGAAGTTACCTGTACTTCTGTATTCCAAATGCCTTTAAGTCTCTTGTAAGTATTTTTAACCTGACTCTTATTCCTGTAGGCCCAAGATTACTAGATTGGACTTCAAGAAGAACAAATTAACTTTGGTAGTTGTGGAAGATGATGAACAGGTAGGAATTTTATGAACTATCATGGGACTGAAAAATAATCTAGGCTAGTGATTTCCAATTATTTTATGTATTCAGGTGCATAAACCTTTTTTTAAGCTTAGCTGTGCAAAGTCCATAGTAACCGAACAAAGTTTCAAGGATGCTCTTTGGATGGTGTTTGCATTCAAACTGCATATTTTATTGGTGTTAAATAAAGATAGCAATTTTCAGTAAATACTTGAATATTGAGACCTTTTGTGGCAAGAAGGACCCAGACCCTCTTCTCTCCCCAAGGGCTCTCAGCAAATTGGTTTGGAACTACTGATCTAATACTTTTTGTTTCTTCTGGGCAAACCATCTTAAAATACAACTCCTATTTAAAAAAAATCTAATTCCCTTATTAATACATATAAATGTCCTTTTGAGTTATTTGAGGAGCTACATTTCATGGAGTCATAGATTTTGTACACTGATGAACTTTAGAATTATCTAGTCCAGGAGTGGGGAACTGTAGCACCAACACAATATTCACAGCACCTACAGTGACTATGAATATGCTGGAACAGTTCTGAATCGCAAAATATAATATACTCTCCATATATAGAAGACAGAAGCAAAACATTTATTCAGATACCAGATAGCCAAATCCCAGCATCAGGAAACCCAATCATAGCAACAAAGAAGTTAATACATCATAACACAACAGGAAGCCATACCATCCTTTAGCCTTACCACAAACAAACACTCACAAGCTTGTCTGCTCCTCCTCTCTCTCTCCCCCTCTCTCTGTGCTAGCTACTCTGACTCCCAGCTTCCTGTGGGTTGTGCTGCACCCTTCACACTCCCCCCACCACAAACACCATGTGATTACATTCGGCCTATTAGGGGGCAGGGAAGGTCTTCAAATTCCTATAACCATTACAGGAACCTGTCACCTCAAAGCCACATGTGGGCCTGTAGGTCCTCAAGTGCGTCCCTTTGACTGAATGCAAACTTTACAGAACAAATCCCCTTAATAAAAGAGGATCTAGTCAAAGGGCTGCACTTGAACACCTAGAGGGCCACAGGTAGCCTCGAGGCCATAGGTTCCCTACCCCTGATCTAGTCCAAGCCCCTCATGTTACTGGCAAGAAAATGGAGACCAGAAAGAGCCTAGATCCACAACTAGGCATTCTAAGCAGAGCCCTTCTTTAGGAAACAGCAGTAATTTATACTTATTAAATACTTACTCCAGAAGTTTCTGTTTGAGTCTACCTTGGCAAGTTTTCCATTTTTCATCCAGATATTCTCCCTGTATTCCATCTCCATGGTAATCTGGAAGTGTGTAATATTTATTTGATAACCATCATGCCCTTTTTAAAGTTGTTTTTATTTTTAACAATTTCTCATTGTGGGGGCAGCTAGGTGGCACAATGAATAGGAGTGCTGGCCCTGGAATCAGGAGGACCTGAGTTCAAATCTGGCCTCAGACACTTGACACACTTACTAGCTATGTGACCTTGGGCAAGTCACTTAACACCAATTGCCTTGCCTTCCCCCCTCCAAAAAAAAAGAAAAGAAAAGAAAAATATCAGTTTCTCATTGCAGTGAAAGTTATGTCGATTATTTGTATATGTTAGTGAGTGACAGCCAAGTCACCTCACCTATTTAGTTTCTCTGTTCTATCTTCTCTTGTGCATTATTATATTGGGCACTGCTACATAGTACATTTGGTTGCTGTTCATCAGTTCTTTTATTCATCCCCGAGATACTCTTTAATGCTCTCTGTAGTGACTATTCCCCAACTTTTCTCTTCCCAAACCTCCTTCCTTGTCAGTAGAGGAGGATACTTCTTGTTTTACTGAGAAAATGAGACATATCACTTATATCATCTCCCATTCTCTCCTTTACTCCAGTCTCTGATGAGGAATTAGCCTTTCTTGTGAAGCCTAACTCCTTCCTTTGTGTTCTTGATCCATCTACCACAAGCTTGTTTGTGCAGTTATTTTGTAGCCTTAGTTTGTACCAACCAATCTTTTTCACAGGCTCTTGTTATTTAGTCATTTTTTCATTGCTGTCTATAAACATCCATGTCTTACCCATTTTAAAGAAACTTTTGTTTGGCTTTGCCATCCCTTCAAAGCTGTTTTTCTAAATTCTTCCATTTCTTCACCTCCCATTCATTACTCCCTACTATTCTGGCTTTTGATACCAATAATGGAAAACTGGTTTGGATTACCAGAGATCTCAGCCACTAAATCCAATAGCCTTTTCTCAGTCATCATTCCATTTGATATATTAAAAGCTTTTAATATTCCTTCCTTGACCTTTGTGTTGCCTCTGTATCTCCTTCTGCTTCTCTGCCTGTCCCTTTTCTGTACTTTTTTTTTCATCTTCTACTTACTCCCCCAAAGCTTAGTCCTGGGCCTTTTTCTATATCCTCTTCTCAGTGATCTCATGAGTTCATTTACAACTATGCAAACAACCCCAAAATCTTTAATCTCTCAATTTCGCCCTTTGCTGACAGCTGCCTCCTTAAAATCTTCATCTTGATGTCCCAGAGACATTTCTGATAAAATATCCAAAGCAAGAACTCATATCTAACTCTCTAAACTTCCTTCTTCTCTGGGTTCTCTATTTTAGTTTGAGAGCAGCACCATTCTTCTAGTCACCTGTGTTTGCCTTCTCCTTGTATCTCTTTAGGAATTTGCTTTAATTCTACCTTTCTCATATCTCTTGCAAGGACCACTTTTTTTTTTTATTTTAGAATTTCTAGCACCTAGTAGGATAGACACATAACAGAAGCTTGTTCATTGACAGCTTGATCCACATCTCTCCCTCCATGTAGACAGTTAACACCCAAGTCAGACCGCTATTCCTGCATTCTTTTTTTTTTTTTAAGCAATTGGGGTTAAGTAACTTGCTCAAGGTTACACGGCTAGTCATTATTTATGTGTGGGTGCTCATTTTCTGAGGCCAGATTTGATCTCGGGTCATCCCAACTCCGAGGCTGGCGCTCTTACTCACTGCGCCACCTAGCCGCCCCTCTTCCTGCATTCTTGCTGCAGCTCCTCAGTTAAACTCCTGGCTCCCACTCTTCCACTTTTCTCTGTCATGCTACATGCTCACGCCTCATTAGGTCACTCCTCCTCAACCTGGCATTTGAAATTCTCCTCAGTCTGGCGCCATCCTTCCTCCCCCTACCTTCCTCTCCCCCTGCCCCCCATTCCCTTTACACATTGTTTTAGCCAGAGTGACCTCCTGGCTGCTCCCTGACCTCAGCATTTCACTGCTCCTCTCCATGCCTCTGCCAGACTATTTTCCAAAGGCTTTGGAGTCCTCTGCCTCTTCACTTTTATCTTTTAGAACCAACTGCTAGCTTCCTTTAAGATTTAGTTTATGTGGGCACGACTATGAGAAGCCTTTTCTGTTGTTACTGCTCTCTCCCTCTTCAAATTATCTTTTATTTACTTCTTCCTATACAGAGTTTTTCTCCCCAGTAACGCAGAGACTGATAGTGTTTTTATCCTTATATCCCCATCATCTCTGCAGGTGTCTTACGTGTATTATGTGCATAATAAATGTTTGAATTTAATTGAATAGTTAGTAGGAAGTTAATAAATATTTCACAAATTAAATTGAATTACTTTTTTGTTCTCTCCTTTCTAACTTTTTGGCCAGCCAGTGGCACACAAGCATGAATTTTAGTGTACTTCTTACGATGAAGGAAGGATTTGGAGGCAGGATACACTGTAACAGCTTTTCTGTTATCTCTGTGATTTTGGGCAAATCCTTTAATCTTGCTAGACCCCATTTTCCTTTACTATAAAATGAAATTATTGAAACGTGCGATCTTTTAAGTCCTTTTTCAGAGGTATAAAATTAAGATATTGTCCCAGGGCTCTGAAGAAGATTTTTGGCTTCTAGTAACTGTGACTGAATTGTATTTAGGTGTGGTCTTAATCTTGGTAGATGTTATTTATGCACAGATGACTTGGTCATGCAAGTAACCCAGCCATTCTGTAAAATAATTATTCTGGCCCATTATTGTGTTATGGTTCTCAGTAAATCATTGGGCCTCCTGGTACAAGCTTGGAGTAATCTTAATCTTTCTCTTGCCCTTCCTAGTAAAGACATCATCAAGATTAGCACATGTCATCTATGTGCTTTCTAATCACCTGTTCTTGGTAGGGAATATAACTTTTTGCTGTGATGACTATACAGCAACTAAAGACCATTGAAGTTGTATATGAGTACAGAACACTTCAGTTCTATTCTAGTTGGGAGAGGGCAGTGGAACTTGTAAATTTTGTTTAAGGTTAGGTAATTTTCTGTACTTAGTAATTTTTTTCCTTTCTTGCAATTAAGAATATTTGAAATGTCCCCTGCATTTTTATTTAAGTTTTGGATTCTGGTCACTTGTCTTTGATATGTACTTATTTTGGTGTGTTTCTTCCTTTTTTTTTTTTTAATTTCTTGTGTGATGACTCATGCACAGTAACTTAAACATTCTTGGATCAATGCTAATGTAGTGAAAACAAAAAGAGAATTAATATAATGGTGATGCTTGCCAGATTATCTTTCTTGAAAAGTAAATATCCTAATAGGCCTTTATTTAATCTCTAGAAGGGTTATGATTTTAACAATATTGTCTCAGTACAAACTCATCATCTAAGAGAGAGCTTTATCTTACTAAGTAGATACTATAGTCTTTTTCTCAACTGTTTGAGCTGTGCACAGTTTATTTAATTTACAAGTAAAATCAAAGGCATACAGCTCTAACTGTTGGAGGCTCTAGAGAATTTTATGGTGTATTACTCATTGTAATATGTTTTGTAAGAAAGATAACATTGTTTAGAAGAGCACCTAGTGATGAAATACTAGTAAATTATGACAGTAGCAATTTTATATCTGCTCTGGCCTGGAAATACAGTCATCTGTAAGTTACAAAAGATAATGGCATTTGCTCTGACTTAGGCTTTTAAAAATATTGTTAAAAATTTACCCTTGGATATTTTCATTTTAACAACTCCTTTTCAAGAAAGTAGACAAACTAATACATCTTAATTTGAAAGTGGTAGGGTTGAATTAGATAATACTCATTTTTATGATAGTCTCATAGTGACTTTTCTTAGTCATTAGTGCCAAGGAGAATTTTTTACTATATGGAAATCTGTGCAATGCGGTCACCTCAGTGAAACAGGAGAGAATATCTTGTCAGGTTGTAACCATAAACCAAAAGTATATGCTTTTGGCTTAATCTATCTTGCAATTTTTTTTTCTTTTTCAGGGCAAAGAGCAGGAGCACACATTTGTCTTTAGACTAGAACACCCCAAAGCATGCAAACATTTATGGAAATGTGCTGTGGAGCATCACGCTTTCTTTCGTCTCAGAGGACCTGTTCAGAAGGGATCTAGTCGATCAGGATTTATTCGTTTAGGTTCACGGTTCAGATACAGGTCAATTTCCTTTTAAACTTGGTGTCTTTCATTGAATCATAGAGTGTTAAAGCTAGAAGGAGCCTTGGAGTCTTAGTTTCAATCCATTTCTTTTATAGACAGGGGATGTGAGGCCCTGAAGGCTTTTTTGTCCCCTGGGCATTTAGAGGCTCAGAATTCATAGGAAAATAGTACAAAGCATTGGAAGGGATGAAAAGAATTAAATTTTAGGTTTTATAATGTACTCTATGAAAGAATGGTGGGTGTTTTCCTACTTAATACTTAAAACAACAGCAGTGTGTAGACTGACATACAAAGCAGAGAATTTCTTTTCACTGGAAGTTTCAGAGGTTAGCCTCTTTACAGTTAGTAGCTTAGGAGTTGGGAGAAGAGAATGATTTCCTTAAATATTTCTGAGTAGGGCTAGGAATAAGGATGAGACTTGTGATTTCTTTTGTCAGAGTTGGGACTTTTACCTCACTCTTTTGGCTTTGAGGCCAGCTCTGTAATCCACCATACCACAAGGACAATTAGCTGCAAAAGCTAACACTCATTTTCTGCCTCACACTCATTCTCATTCAAAAGAGAGAAAAATCAGAAATTCTTCAATCACTTAATAAGGGTGAGGCATTTTTGGACTTGAGATAGTCAAGTTTATTAAATCATTCTAAGATAAACATGGACTGGGAAATGATAGTATAAATTTCCTTTCTGCCCACCACTGTAACCCTTATTCCATCCTCTAGGTTCCAAGAGAACACCTAAAGAGTGAAGGTTTAGGGGCATCTAGGTGGCACAGTGAATAGAGCATCAGCCCTCGAGTCAGGAGGACCTTGAGGTCAAATTTGGCCTCAAGACACTTGACACACTAGCTGTGTGACCTTGGGCAAGTCACTTAACTCCAATTGTGTTGCCTTCCTCCCCTCAAAAGAAAAAAGTGAAGGCTTAAGATATTAATAATTGTAACTCATAGTTTATAGCAATTTAACACTGTCCAACTGTCCATAGTCTTGGAGGCTTATCTCTTCAGGTAATAACCTCTTCATTTAGAAAAGTGATACCCTTACTAGGTTTCCCCTGGTAACATCAGATTAGCTCATTTTCTAAGTTGTTCTATCAGTTCACCTATTAGCAACCAAGGGAATCAGTAAACATGTTGAAATAACATGTATTTAATATTAAAAAAACAGATAATGCATAAGTAGCACATAAGTACATAAGTAGTCCAGTAGCAAGAGACAAATTCACAGCATGAATAGGAAAGTCCTTGTAGTCTGTGTGTGGTGGGGTGTGTGTGTGTGTGTGTGTGTGTGTGTGTATGGGTGTGTATGGGTGTGCATGCGCAGCCTAGCGTGGTCACCCAGCACATCCTGTCCTAGGAATCCTTAAGTACTTGTTTGTTGCCTCTGGCATTCCAGCCCCATTCATAGAGCATGGTTAAGCTTTTTCTGTTTGCCCTTGAAGCGTAGTAGCTACTGCTTATGTCTACCATACTCCTGGAACATTCTCTTCCTCCTCCTTTATGGCCTTTTTTTCAAAGCTGAACTTGCAGTGTACTGTCAGTAAATACCTACACCATTCTGGGAAATTTAGCGTTTCTCCACTGTTACCTTATCTTCCACAAAATTTCAAAGCCCTTAAAATGTGAAGTAAATGAAACCTAAGCTGGGGCTTTGAAAATGAACCGGCGGTTGTATTTGTTTATCTAGTATGTATCAGGTTATTCTCAACTGGAGATTTGTTTTACTTTATTGTAGTGGGAAAACTGAGTATCAGACCACAAAAACCAATAAAGCAAGAAGGTCAACATCCTTTGAAAGACGACCCAGCAAACGGTATTCCCGACGAACTCTGCAGACAAGAGGTAGGTGGTTTCCATAAGCACTGCCATTACTCACCGTCATGTTTCTGTTAACTCACATGTCTTGTATGATTTATTTTAGAAGTATTTATTACATGATTATTGGATTACGTTCAAGGAGGCTTATCCCTGTATCTCTTTAACTAAAATAATATTTCATTGTAATAAATTCAAGTCTGTAGCTTTCTTGTATACCCCCTCCTGAATTGGTGGAGAATGTGTTGTCTGTGCTAAAGAGAGACTAAGTGGCCCATGTCAGTCACTGATATTTACGTAGTTCTTTATTTTCACAACTTGTAGTTTAGTTCTTATAATTAAGGTTGGTGGGGAAGATGGTATTGTCCCCATTTTGCAAAAGAGGAAATTGAGATTCAGGCATTGTAAACTTCTGGTCACAGAGATAGTAATAGTGTCTGCATCTGAATCCATTTTATCTCTTAAATTGACATTTTTTTTTTCATTATTCTTACCAACCTATCCTGCTTTTCTCATTCATACTATCAGAGACTGAAAATTTGATGTACTTTTCAAAGGAAAACCTGAGATTTTGCCTAGTTCTTTAACAATAGTGCTAACTCTTTTTTGTCTGCAATAATGTTTCAAGTAAAACTTTTGTGCTGATGAGCATTTAAATACTGGTTGTGAGACTAACTGGAAGCAATATTTTTCTCTCTTATTCCTAGCAAATGCAATAAAACCTGAAGAATCCAGGTGAGCAATATTTTACACAAAGCATTAATTTCAACTTTTGGAATTGGAATTGCTTTTAGAACTAAGTAGCATAATAAGTATTGTAGACATCAGGCATTTTGGCACTTGTAAAATTGTTTGGTTATCTAGGTGTCAGTCAACAAGTATTTACTAGGTGCTTATGATGTGCCAGACACTGTGCTAAGAGCAACATTATTAAATTTATTTTCCAGGTAAGCAAATTTAAAATCATTCTTCTAGATAAATTTTTATAGAGCTTAGGTGGTTATTTCCAGAGATCTAACTTTCCTTTTGATATATCTGATTAATGTGTTTATTTTCCTCACTTCCATTTGGAACACATCTGACAACCTAGGTGCAAATGATCTAAAGAGGAGCAAAAAAAATCTTTATGGGTTTTTTGGTGGGGGAGTTTTATACATATGTATGCACGTGGTCAGCCATTCTGTGGTCCATCACATACTTTTGGACAGCAGATTAGATGAGATAAAGGAGAATATGTTCATAATCATTATGCAGCCTGACTTAAGTTAAAAAAATGAATAAACTTCTACTAGTGGAAAATACCCCTGGACAGTCAAGAAACAGTCCTTAAGTACCTATTATGTGCCAGGCACTGTACTAAAGCATTGAAGGAGTACAAAGAATGTTAAAAACAGTCTTTCTTCTCAAGGAATTCACAGTCAAATGGTGGAAGCAATATGCCATTTGTGTTCAAACAAGATATATCTAAAATAAATTGTAGATAATAGAGGGAAAGCAGTAGAATCCATTGAATCAGGAAGGACTTCCCATAAAAGATGGGATTTTAGGTAGAATTTTAATGACACTTGAGGCATAAAAGGGGGGGACAAAGCATTCCAGGCATGAGGAAAGACTGCCTGGAAAAACACAGGGTTTGAGGCTTTAGGGAGAGATTGAATGACAATACATTATCATCAGATAAGTGGATTTCAGAGTTCATTAATATGGAAGTGCTGTACTTGTGGCTAGGGTGAGCCTGGTCATGGGAAATTAGTAAATTGAGGAACTGAAGTTAGGGCATTTGAGGAAGTATGTATGTATCGGTTGAAATCCTCTAGTATGAGGGCAGGAATTGAGGAGAGAAAAACTGTTAACCAGACCCTGAACTTACTGAGGAAAGAAGGAAAGTATCCTGGTGGTCAGGAAGCCATAGCTACCAGAATGGTAACTGTAATTTCCAAGAGGGATCTGACAGCCACATATTACTCTTCAAATTTAGGAGAACAGCTTGAAGCAGATGCTTCACATTTGCTAATACTGATAGGAATGTTTTCTGTTTAGAGGGCAGATGCTAGTCACTTCATTGTTAGTGAAGTTTAGAAACTCATGCCTGTCTCTTTGGTATGTTCCATTTGCATCTACATATACATTTCATATTGCAACTAAAGCCCCGGTAGTAAAATATTGTCCTCCTTTAAAACAAACCAAAGGCAACCAATTCTGTAGTAAAAGCTGAGTGATACTATATAGCTGCTATTTAATTTTTAAATAGTACTTTTCTACTTTAAATAGTGTATAATACTTTAAGGTTTGCAGAACACTTTATATTTATTATCTCATTTGATCCTCACAAGTATTTTGTGAGTTAAGTTCCTGTTACCCTCATTTTACAGTCAAGGAAACTGAGGCTGAAAGAGGTTAAGTAATTTAACCAAGGTCTCAAAGGCGACTACTAAGATTCTTAGTGCAGGACTTAATCCTGCACTATCTACTACAGTGCATATATGCCATATCTACAAATGCTGTGTGTGTGTGTGTGTGTTTATTAAAATAAACGAAATTGCTCATTTATCAGAGGTATATAATTGTCTAACTGTATTTATACATAGATATGCATGAATATGTTTGTGTGTATCTCTGTGTTTATGCATAATCTATTATATCACGTTTGGGTCCAAAAAATATACTACCTCCCTCCCTAAACATTGATTTAACCCTTGTAAAGACAAAGAATAAAAGCAAAAAAGGGAGAGAAAAGATATTCAGTAAACTATCAATGAAGTCTAATAGTATATTCAGTGCTTCACATCCATAGTCCCCCACCTCATCTTTTTTTTTTTTTTTTTCAGGGACAGGTTTGATTATCATAATTACACAGCATTCAGTTTCAGGTTTTGTGTTCTTTCCATTTATAAGTCATCTCCTGTTTTGTTCTCCTGGTTCTGTTTGCTTCATTCTGCTTCAATTTGCCAAAGGCTTCCCCTTGATTCTCTTAATTCTTTGTATTTTTCATTTCTTGTAACATAGTAGTCCATCATGTTTATGTACCACAAAATGGTCGGCCATTCTGTGGTGCATCAGGGTCTGTTTTGTTTATAATTCTTTGCTACCATAAGAAAATGCTGCTGTCCAATGCCTTATAGTGCAATTTTATGTTGTTGTTTTTTCAAATACTTTTTTTCCCTAATATTCAAATCTAGTTCCTTTTCAAATTTGTCAAAAAGTGAATTACTTGTTACCCTGATATATATGTAAAATATCAAAAGCTTCAAAATTTTTTATTTGCCTGAAAATTCTAAAGAACTACGTATTTTGTAAAAATAAGTATGGAGATACTAGGTTCCTGTTTTTTTTTCCTTACCTATTTATATTGAACTAAGCTTGATGATTGGACTCAGTCATAGAATGGTTTCCTTGAAAATTAGAGCAGATACTATAGTTATTCCGTGTACTATATGAATATTCCTCATATCAGAGAGGGGAATGTGTTTTTGAAAGCCATGGAATCACGGTTTAGGGTTAGGGTTTTGGTTCTGCATTCAGATACTGATAGTGACTAGTTACCCATGCAATTGTGCATATGTATGCACATTTTTGCTCCATTGAACCGTGGCACATAGAAGATTGTTCAGAGCTACAAAAGTTTGACCTAAAAAACTTCCTGACCTTGTATTGTGCAGATTGAATCAATCCCCTTCTTGAAAATTATAGTTTAAAATATGGCTGCTGAACCTTTAACAATTGTCATGCCCTTACTTCTAACAATTCTCTTGTGATTCTTTTCTAATCAAGCTATCATGCTAAAAAAAACTTACATTTTAGCACCTGAAAATGTTTTGCTTAGATTTAAAAGGGAACCAGCCTTGATGGTATAAAAATGAACACAGAGATGTTGTGGGTAAGATTGTGTATGAAATTGGCAAGGTTTCAGAATAATGTAAGAAGAAAATAGTGCTATTCATTTTTTAAAAATGTTTTATTATTTTTATATGCAAATAATATCTTAACTTTATTATGAAAATAGTTTTTACCTTAAGGATCCCCTAAAAGACTCTTAGGGACCTACAGGGGTTCATAACTGTATCACACTCTGAGAACCATTCTAAAATAGTTGCTAATAATAACCTTTTTTTTTCCGCTTTTTGGAGGTTGAAGACAGGGCATTTGGGGTTAAGTGACTTGCCCAAGGACACACGGCTAGTAGGTGTTAAGTGTCTGAGGCCAGATTTGAATTCAGTTCCTCCTGACTCCAGGACTGGTGCTTTATTCACTGCGCCACCTAACTGTCCCAATAAACTTTGATAAGTTCCTTTTGATTTCTTTTCCTTGATTACCTTCTCAAGCATCTCTTGCTTCTTGTGTCTGAATGTCAGATTTTCTTTTCAACTCTGGTTTTTTCCTCAAGAATGCTTGAAAGTCCTCTATTCCACTGAATGACCATATTTTCCCCTGAAACAAGATACTCAGTTTTGCTGGGTAGGTGACCCTTGGGTTCATTCCCAGCTCTTTTGCCCTCTGGAATATCATATTCCATGCCCTTCTATCCCTCAATGTAGAAGCTGCCAGGTCCTGTGCTATTCTGATTGTGTTTCCACAATATTGAAATTGTTTCTTCCTGGCTGCTTGTAGTATTTTCTCCTTGATCTGGGGATTCTGGAACCTGGCTATAATATTCCTGGGAGTTTTCTTTTTGGGATCTTTTTCAGGAGATGATCTGTGGATTCTTTCAACCTCTATTTTGCCCTCTGGATCTAAAACATCAGGGCAATTTTCCTTGAGAATTTCTTGAAGGGTGATTTCTAGGTTCTTTCTTTGATCATGGCTTTCAGGTAGTCCAATAATTTTTAAATTGTCTCTCCTGGATCTATTTTCCAGGTCAGTGGTTTTTCCCATGAGATATTTCACATTGCCTTCTATTCTTTCATTTGTTTGTATCTGTTTAACAGCATCTTGATTTCTCATAAAGTCATTAGCTTCCATTTGCTCCAGTCTAACTCTGAAGGAATGAATCTCCTCAGTGAGCTTTTGAGATCTGGCAAATTCGGCTTTTTAAGGCATTCTTCTCCTCATTGCCTTTCTGAGCCTCTTTTGCCATTTGAGTTGGTCTATTTTTAAGGTGTTATTTTCCTCAGTCAGGCTGTTGACTGTCATTTTCATACTTTTCTTGCATCTTTATCATTTCTCTTCCCAATTTTTACCCCACTTCTCTTATCTGCTTCTTAAGGTCCTCTGTGGCCTGTAGCCAGCTTGTATTTTCATTTGGGGCTTTTGGTGCAGGAGTTATGACCTCACAGGCCTTCTCCATGCTTTGGTACTCTTTGCCCTTAAAATAGGAGTCCAATGTTGAATTTTTCTGTTTATTTTGTTTCTTTTGCCTAGGCGTGTTGCCACTTAATTACTTGATTTTGGGGCTTGTTGCCATAGTAGGACTCTGCCACCAGACAGGAGAGCTTCTGTCCCAAACGTGGGGTCTTCACAACTTCTACAGGTTGGGTGGCCTCTGTAAAGCCTCCACCTGCTCTGGCAAATTGGATACCCACCCCAAGCCTCCCCCCCCACACCACAGTCCAGATCCAGGCAGTTTAAAGCAAGAGCGATTAACCCCCAGACTGATTGCTGGCTCTCCCTGCAGTTCGCAGACCGGGAGCTAGAGCCGCCACTGATGCTGTAAAATGGCTTCTGTGCTCCGTTTCTTCAGCAGCTTTTCCCCCCCAGGGGAGGAAGCTGATGTGTTCCCCAAATACTGGTCCCAAAGTCCATAGGGCACTAACCTCTCACTTTGTCCTAGGCATATCTGTGCTGATAATTCTAGAATCGCCACAGCTGCTGGTGTTCTGGGGTTCCTCCAGCCGGCTGCTGGCCCAGCTGCCCTAGGGCTAAAACCAGGGCTCACGCAGGCCTGGGCTCAGCTCCCAGAACGCTGTACTGTCGGTTCCCAGCACGCTGGGCTGCCTGCTCTCAGAGCGCTGCTCTGGCCTCTTCCTGCAGGACTGCTGGGCTCTCCTCAGCAGGAGGTTAGCTTCTCTGTGTCGTTCTGTGGGTGCTGGGGCTCCAGAAGTTGTTCAGATTCCTTTTTTACAATGTTTGGAAGTTGTGTGGGACAGAGCACCTTGGAAGTGCTGTTTCTACTCTGCCATCTTGGCCCCGACCCCCCAATATATTCTAAAGCCTTCTGTTTCTTTATATTGATGGCTGCTAAATTTTGTGTGATTCTGACTACTATTCCACAGTACTTGAATTCCTTCCTTCTTGCTACTTGAAGTATTTTTTTTAACCTGGGAGTTTGGGATTTTGTCTATAATATTCCTGTGAGTTTTCATTTTGGAATTTTGTGTAGATAATCAGTGGATTCTTTTGCTTTCTACATTGTCCTCTGATTCTAATATATCTAAGCAGTTTTCCTTTATTACTTCTTGAAATTTGCTGTCTAGGGTCTTTTTAAAAATTCTTCTTGAAGTTCAGGTTGTCCAGTGAGTCTTAAATTATCTCCTCAATCTATTTTCTAGGTCATTTTTTATGAAATACTTCATATTTTCTGATATTCTTTCTGTCTTTGTTTTGTATTATTTCTTCATGTCTCATGGAGTCATTAGTTTCCATATGACCAATTTTGATTTATTTTTCTTTTGCTTTTGGGGCAATTGGGGTTAAGTGACTTGCCCAAGGTCACATGGCTAGTAAGTGTCAAGTGTCTGAGGCCGCATTTGAACTCAGTCCTCCTGACTCCAGGGCCAGTGCTCTATTCACTGTGCCATCTAGGCACGCTGCTTTAGATAATTTCAAGACATTAACTTCTTTGTGTCTTGAGCTTCCCTGTCACTGTAGTAGACAGTAGATGTTTGGGTTCTTCATCCTATTTCTTGACCTTGGACTTTTATGTTAGTATGAGCTCTACTCTTCTGGGAGGGTATGTCTGGCCTCAGCTGGTTTTTTAATTTTGTTTTTTTTTTTTTATGTCCTTTTATTGGGGGCAGCCAGGCAGCACAGTAAATAGAGCACCAGCCTTGGAGTTAGGAGGGCGTGAGTTCAAATCCAGCCTCAGACACTTAACATTCACTAGCTGTGTTACCTTGGGCAAGTCACTTAACCCCAATTGCCCAGCCTTCGCCCCCTCCAAAAAAAAAAAATAACAATGTCCTTTTGTTGTGTTTACAACTCAGACTTGGGGCCTGCAAGTTTTCAGGGCTTCTAAGGTAGTATGTTTTAAGGATTGGTCTGTTTATTGCAGTTCTGCAAGTTGCTGACTTGGCTTGTATCTGTTGGCTTGTATATGGTTGAGTTGCAGTAGACTGCTGCTGGTCTTGGTCACTGGTCACCTTCTGTGAAGTTCTACAGATTCAGAGTGACTGAACTCATTGACTCCCCTTTGATCTTGGTTTCTTGTCATGGTTATTCCACTACAAAGGCAAGGCCCAAGGTTAGAACTACGTTCCCCTTCTGCTCTTGGGCTCAGATCCATACAGCTAAGGTTTTAGAATTTGTTTCTAGGGGCCAGGCCTCTCTCACATGCAATTACAAACACATCTTTCCACTCTAGAACTGTGACCTGGAACAAGGTAATGGGCAACAGCTGTCAGCTGGCACTATTTCTTCTTCCTAGCCTTCCAAGGTTTAAGGGTCCCGAGGATCTCTTTCTTCTCCTGTGCTTCCAGCCCTTGGTGTTCAGCCTTATTAGCCCCCTTTCCTTTCCTGGGTGCTAGCATGCTTCCTGATGTTGCTGCTGCTGCCTCCACTGTTGCTTTATTCCCAGTCAGGCTCTGCACTGTTGTACACAGATGTCTTTGTCTATCCTCTTATGCTTCCTTCAGACATAGAAGTGATTCACAATGACTATTTCTTGGCTTTCCTGATCACAATCTCATCTGGCGCATTTTCTAGGGTCCACGTTGCGTGAGCTGAACAAAAATACTGACCCTCCCTCTGCCATCTTGACTATACCCCCTCCCCAGTGCCTAGCAGAGAATATGGCATGGAATAGGTGCTTAATGTTTTTTAATTGAAAATTACTACAAGTGAGTAAAGAGAAATAGTAAATGTGCAACCTATTTAAACTTTCAGAATTATCAAAATAGAGAATTATATGTCCAGCTGTTGCAAGAAATGGGACAGGAAACTTTGATATCAAAATAACTTATAGGCAGTAACTAAGACTTAGGGGAAGGAGGGAAAAATGTTATGATGAAAATAGCCCTTTATTTGGAACCATAAGAGCTTGATTTAAATTCTGCTTCTACCACTTAATACCTCTATGATCTTGGGAAAGTCATTTAATCGGTGTCTCATGTACCACATTTGTAAAGTGAGATTTGTAAAATACGCAGTTTATAATGAAAGAAGCCATGAAGAAAGACTTAAGGGGCATATCTATGGTTAGAGAAGTATAAACAGCTCATGGGTCTCCCAGGGGTCTGTTTTAGAACCAGTTCTACTTGTTTTTATGAATTATTAGAGGGAAGATGCACAGCATGAACTCTCAAGGTTTGAAGGTATAAGGTGCAAGGGCTGGGGGGAAGGAGGGGAGGTGCTCCAAGAGCACATTGGGATGTGGCAGAGAAACTGCAAGAATACTTTGAAGTAGTGACATTTGACAAAGGAGTGTCTGTCATAAGGTGGCATCTGTTGGTAAAGTTTGATATTACGATCTATGATAAATCACACATGAAAAGAGAAGAGGAAATACAGGAATTTGTCATAGTCCTAGACAGAATAAAGTACTATAACTTGCCCCAAAGGTAGAGACTTTTTAGTCATTGCCGATTGATTCAAGCCTCAACCTAAAAGCAAATGTTTCCTGTTAGTATATTTTGATGTAGAGATAATAGCTAATTTCTTTGCAAAAAACGTGTGTTACTTTATTGCTTCTGTTTGAGATATAGATACAGATAAAGATACATGTCTCTGGTTTTTTCCGTCCCTCTGTCTGTCTCTATATAGATAGATAGATATACACCCACACAGAGATATAAATATAGGTAGATATAGAACTATTGATAACTATAAGTTAATCTTACAATTTAAAAAATTTGATTTTTTTTTCTTTTGTAGTCTCCAGAAGAATGTTTCAATCCAGAACAATGGATCTCAACAAGTAAGATCATTTTAGGGTTCCTGAAATACTCTAAATAGCAAGGGTTCTTAGACAATTCTTAGTTCCCTCTTGTTTGTTACTTTATTATTGTATCCTCATGTCCGTCATATTTATTAGAAAGATTAGTGGACTGATATTAGGGATATCAGAGGTAGCAATTATCAGAGCTCTGATTCTAACCCTGCCATATATGTTTGTGGTTGAGATTGGACAGGTCACCATCTCCTTGTGTCAGTGTTTTCTATAAAGTTAGCAACTTTATTTTTATATTCTATGTCTCTAATTTAGTGGATAAATCTTAAGCCATTTGCATTGTGTTTAATCACCATGCAATTATTATTCAATTCTTGGTAATATGTATCCCTGTTGGTGTCATTCCTCTTTCTTCTCCATTATGTTGTTTGCTTGTTTTAAAATATTTAGGTAAAATTATTATTTTTATGTTTTGTTTCCCAAGGTCAGGGGTACAAGATCAACTATGCCTGTAATCTCATCCATTCCTTCTGGTCCCGTTCTGGTAGAGATAGAGAATCTTCCAAGGAGTCCAGGAATAAGCCACCATGACAGGAAATGGTTTGTAAACTCTTGACCCCAGAGAAAATGTCACTTGTATGCATGCAATCCAAATAATAACCTTACTCTGAATTTACATATTATTTAAGACAAACTATTCATATTTGTGAATAGAAAAGTGAATGTCTGTTGGCAATTCAGCCCTGTGGAGATAAGGAAATAAAGTGAGAAGGCTCATATAGAGTATGCTTGTTTTAAGTAGAAGACTGCCTGACTGCTAACTGCTCTTTACCTTATTTACCTTTAACTTTGTTCTCTGAGGACTTGCAGTATTTTTTCCTTAAAGGATGCTGTCCCATGGGGCCTTTTTTGAAGTGCTTTTACCTCAGTTAAAAAATGTTCCCAAATAGATAGATGCCCATTACTTGTGGAAGTTCCTTTTTCAAAGTAATATGCTTACAAAATTTTAGAAGTAATCTCCAAATGGGATGCTAATGGAAAAAAGCTTCACTGAAGGGAAAATGAGGCTGCGAAACCCAGGCACTTAAAAGATGATGAGAACAAAGGTTTTTTGAATTTTGAATTATTCAAATTCTAGCTATAGCATATTCTAGCAAGCACATAGATATGAACAGTTTGTCTATTGGGTATAATCAGTGGTTCTTCTCTTCCTCAAGCAAATGTAATGAAAGCAAGATAAGCTTCCTTAGCAATATTTAATTTGGGTGATTTGTACTGGGTGCTGCATGTATTCCATTATATTAGTCTGTGAAGGCAAAATAGATAATCAAATGGATTTTTCTTTGTCTTTCTTGCTCTTAGTTTGTTTAATATCTGAAACGTAATGGGTTGTCTGTGGTGATCTCAAGGTTTCATTCGGCTCTTTATGCAAGCGGCTCTTCCTTCTCGGTGGTGGGCGAACGGTGGTTGGTGATTATTTTCATTCAGTCTTCTCCATTTGATTTTTTTTTCTTTTTTACTGTTCTTTTGGCCTAACTGCAAGGTGCTTTGCGAACACTGGGTAATTCCTTAGTTGGGAATGTTTTGACTTCAGCTCCAAATAGGTCTGACCTAGTCTTATTTTTTTCTATGCTAAATGACTTTTAATTAAGACTATTCAATCTCAGATTTAGTTGCCTCTCCTCACCACTCTTCCCCTTAAGTCTTTTAAATTATGTTGTAATGTCTATTCCAAAGCCTAGAACATAGCCATATGTGCTTTATTTCCTAAGATGTTAGGACTTACTCCCATTGGCAAGTATCATTGTGCACTCCAATATACTTCAGCTGAAATAGACACCGGGTCATTTTTTGGAGCCTAGTTACTTTTAGAGCATATGAGTGCACAGTCTGCCTTTTGTTATAACACTGAACATTTATTGAGGTGATAAACTTTAATTTATAGATACTTAAATCTGCTAAATATGATTCTGCAATTCTTGCTGAGTTAAGTAGAAATGACTATCAGAAAGAGGAGAGATAATGGGTTTGATTGAGTCGCAGAGGTTAAAAAAAGAACAATTTGGAGCTGTGTGTCATCTTTTGTATATTGTGCTGGGATCTCCTAGGCTGGAATGGAGCAAAGTGATGACACTTGACAAAACAGAGTGAGCCCTGGTGTACCTAACCAGCAGGGTGCAACTGAATGAATGCTGTTGTTTCTTGGGAGCTGATGGATTTTTCTGCCTTTAATCCAAAATGCTTACTGCCCATAACTGGCCCCTTTCTTATGCATGCCTTGACTTGTTGATTAGTGTCAATTTATTTTGTTTGTTTTAAAGTAAAAAATAAAAATAGGCCTCCTCTAGAAATGAGTAAGTTGGTGGGATTTTGAAATGCATTTTTATATGCTTCAAAAATTGGGAGTGATTGGTAGAATTGTGTGACATACTACCATCTTCCTTTCTCTCCTTTGCTAAATCAAAGTACTGCCTGTGCAGGCATACCCCCTCCCCTCCCCTCCACCTCCTGTGTGCCACCAAAATGGTTTATTAATGGTCAGGATGCAGGTTATTCAGTTTTTAAACCACCAAGATTTTGGGGGAATGAGGATCATAAAAATGACTTTCATAAAACAGAAAACAAAGCAAAACAAAAATTAGCTGCCTAAACAAGCATTTTGGAAGCACTTTTTGCACATGAAACCTTTTTGATTGGGTCAGTGTCCAAAAAAAATTACAGCCTATAAATTTAAATTTTGTGAATTAGCTTAGATGAAGAAATGTGGTTCCCAATGAAAGGAAAGAAAGCAAAGCAACTGCCCCCCTGCCTCCGGTGCACCCCCCCCCCAAAATGATTCCAAGTTCATGTTACATCATTTATTGAATATCTGAAGAATGATGTAGGTTTTATTGTAATTTAGTATGTAGCGTCCAGAGGGATCTATTTTCAAAATAGAGATTATAATATATTTAAAAATCTATTTATTCTGTCCTATATCTTCTTGTTTCTTAGTGTAAGAAATTTGGGGTTTTTTTGCATTTAGCAAATATGAGCGAGCAACTATTACCTTTCTACAGGAGGACTATTTTCAATATCAATGAGGGAGCTTACACATTAAATTTTATATTATCCTCTGTGTTGCATCTTTATTTTCCAGTTGTGATTTCTAAGCCGAGTAATGCATGTACTAATGAACATATTAAACTTTGTTTTCTGGAAAGGAGCAGAGAATCTGATTACATTGTTTGTGCCTGATGAGTCCTACTTGGTGTTTTATTTTAATGAAGATTAACAAATTCTCCAGTGTTAACCTGGATATGCTTGGTAGTTTGTGTATTTCCATAGCATATCATTGGTAATTGGAAAAGACAACCACAGATTCACATGCTGTAATACAATTATGCTATAAATTAATGATTTCCCATAAGCAATTTAAAGCTTCCAAAATCCATCTATCAGGATTCTGATTTCCTATTGTTTCTTGTTTTAAGACCGATGCTTCCAAAATATCTTTCATAACTTGTTTTTGTCCTTGTGGCAGAAATCACCGTCAGAGGACTTAGCAAACACCCAAACATTATTTCAGTTCTTACTTTAAATTGCAACATCAGGTACAGAGACAATGTAATACTTTGCTCTTCACTGAAATTTGCTCCATAAACCTGGGTTTGTTTGCACTTTGGAAACTTGCCCTTATTTTTTTGCTTGCCCCTTAAGCCTCTATACCTTTTTCTTCGTTAAACGGAGTGAGCTACTCTTGTGCTTTTAAATTTCTCTACTTGCATGGAATAGAAGTTTATATTTTTGAGTTGCCAATTCCTTTAATACTGTCATACATAAACCAACCTTTTTGTATTGGATATTCACATTGATATATGATATTTGTGATATGGCAGTAGTAAAGGAGTTAGTTTGATACATGTGAGTTTGTATGTGTCCTTTCTCTTTGTTTCCACTCTCACTCTTCTGCTTTTCCACATCCCCTTTTGTCACCTGTCTTTTACCTCTTGTACTTTCCACCCTGTCTATTTCTAATGACTAACTGTACTCCCCTCCCACTCCCCAACCATCCAGGCTCTCTGATGCCAGTGACTGCTGTCAACGTGGTGGAACCCAGTGGAGCACAGGGGCATTGCCACCACCCCAGGCTGCTTGTAGAAACTACACTGACTTTGTCCATGAACGCAATGTGAAGAATTCAGGAATCCATCGTGATGTTGACTATACTGTCCATGCAGCCATGACTGAAATATAATTGGTGGTTAGCCTGGTTTAAGGCATTGGGACTGCTTTGTGGTGCCATCTGGTGGTATACATTTACTAAGATGCCTTAAATCAAACCGAAGCCAGTTTTAAGTGCCAGGTCTCCCCTTTGTGTGGTGCTTTTTTGTACTGAACCCTTCTGAGAAAGGGAATAAGAAGTTATGTGACATAAATAATATAATGCTAAGTGTTCTTACATCGAAAAGGGGATGCATATTGTAATTTTAAGGTTTCCTTAAATATAAGTGTATTAGGTCTTTATTGATCAGTGGGTGCCTTAGCAGGTCTCTGTATGTGTGTACATACATGTGTATACGTATGTATTTGTGTATGTACACAAACACATATGTATGCAGATACATAAAATGGTCCGTTTACCTCATAGTAATAATATCATAGATTTCTTTTTATTTGGGAGAAGAAAGCAAAAAGCCTTAAAATTTGGAAGAAATGGCATATGTTTCATCTGAAGGAATAGCATATATTTCATCTGTATATCTAAAGATTTTTATTTTAGTTGTTTTTAATATATATTTTGAAGGAAAGAATGTGATTTAATTTAAAAAATAAAAGTGCTGCTTGTAATCAGCTATGTAGAAATGTCTAAAATAGGGTTTTAATCTACTTTTAACAGTAATTTTGATAAAATATTTCAGTTAGTGAAATAAATCTGCTGCTGAATAATCATTTTAAATGAAGACTAATTTTCTTTCTTGTTTTCTGCCTTTTTGAGGGGTTGACCAAGTTTTCTTCCTCTTTGCCCCAGATTTGTACTCTGGTGTCAGATCCAGTGTAATGTGCGCTGATAGGTGTTCTGTGTATCTCCTCTTAAACCTGAAAAAATTGTTAATGGAAACATTGAATAGCAATTCTGATTCTTGGGATTTGGTTCAGTTGCTAGAAGCAAATCTCTGGTGTATGTGATAGCTTGCTTTCTTCTGAACTTTTCAAGTTTTTTTCCAGTTTCTTTCAGAGATATTCTAAATTTATAATGTACTTTCCTACTTAGCTTGGAGAATCTGTTGTCATTTTTCCTTCAATTTAAGCTTGTGCACTTTTTGATGATTACTCAGAAACCAGTAGTCCTCCTCTTCTTAAAATTATCCTGTTAATGGATGTTAGTTGGTATAAAACTCAAAAACAGGAATGGATTCCTGCTGGCCAGGCCACATATTGACAGAAAACCAAATTAACATCACAGTTAACATCTGTGTTGTATTTTAATTTCATTTTGCTAAATATTTTCTTAGTTACTTTTAAATCCAGTTTAGGTCATACTGGGGCAGAGTTTGACACTTCTCATTGATAACACAGTTGAGGGTATTTTTCTATTAGATTTTTGAATGTGTCATTCTGAGAATTCATATTACTTCAAAGTAATGAAATAACAATAAAATTAAATTCAGGAGGAGATGGAAACTCTTGTTGCATGTATAACCTGAGAAAAACAGCCACTTCAAAAAATTCATCCTTTCAGGTCAAGGCAGGGTTTTAGAAAGCTTCTGTTTTGGGCTTCTGTGTATACAAATAAAGAGTGAATAGAATATAGTAAGTCAACCAAGGGCATAATTAAATAGAGGTGAGGATAATTACAAAGTATTTGTCATTGGTAACACTTGTGAAGAATAAGTTTATTATCTTAAAGTTGGAGGACATCCTAAAGTGTTTCTTCATCAGTTTTGTGTAAAACAATAAGCCTGAGTCAAAACCATCTGCCCAGGGGTTGTCTTTGGCCCATCTTCAGTGTGTTTGGTTTTTTTTTTTTTTAGAAGCTGCTAGCTAGTCTTATTTCTCAGGGACACTATAAATAGCATATGATGTATACACAGTTATACTTTCTCCTTAAATGTAGGGAATTTTATAAGTGACTTTTATATGGAATAGTGGGTTTTTTTGAATGCTCTTCAAATTAATATGGTCATCAAGGGACCCACTGTGTTGTCAGAAACCAAAGCTGCTTGTTATATTAAAAAAGATACATTACTCTGCAGCTGAGTCAAGTCTAAAGGGCTTTCTTCCCAAATTTAGTCTTGTTCTGTATTAGGAGAATGCCTCAAATATTGAATTGCCTCAAACTAACTGTTTGGTTGTGATCAAATTAACCACTAATAAAACAGTGTTGTATTCAGTGGAGCCTGGAGCAGGATTAAATTTGCATCGATTTAGTAAATTTGTTCAGCAGGATCATTAATCCTAATATCCTTGTGAATTGCATTAGTGACATACCATTCCTGCTTTATGGATAGTAAGGTTAGGGGATAGAGTGATTCAGTGACTTGCCTACTGGCATATGTTAAACAGATCCGAGGCTTTCTAACTATTAATTACACTTATTTTAGTAGTGTTCATCACAAAATGTTTTGGGGTGGCTAGGTGGCGCAGTGAGTAGAGCGTCAGCCCTGGAGTCAGAAGGACCTGAGTTCGGATCCGGCCTCAGACTCTTAACGCACACACAAAAATCTAGCCATGTGACCTTGGGCAAGTTACTTAACCCCAATTGCCCTCCAAAAACAAAAAAAGAGGTTTAAAAACTTTTTCCCTACACCTACTTTTGCTGATCTTTGATAGATTATTCATAATATTGTAGTGGGATGATTTTATAAAGAAAAGTAGAATTTTAAAAGAAAAAAGTTTCTTCTTAGAGTCAGGGAAGTGCTTCAGGGGAACTTGGACCTGGAGTCAGGAAGAGCTGAGGTCAGATTCAGATTTAGTCACTCACTAGCTGTGTGGCTCTGTACAGGTAACCTCTCTCCCTCTCAGTTTCCTCATCTGTAAAATAGGGATAATAACAGTATCTAACTCCCAGGATCATTGTGAGAACAAAGTGAGATAGTGTTTGTTAAGCTCTTTGCAAACCTGAAACCAACAGGTAAATGCTAGGGTTTTGTAAGCCTGAAAGCAATATAATATGTAAATGTTAGCTATCCAAGAGAGTTCACTATACTATAGTTTACTATACCGAGTAAGCAGGGGACTGGACTAGAATTCAGGAAGACCTAGGAAGACCTAGATCTTGCTTCAGGACCCTGGGCAAGTTATTTTCTCTCTGTGCCTCGGTTTTCCTCATCTTTTTTTTTATGAATTTTTTTTGTTTCCTCTTCTTTAGATTGATAAAGTTGGATTTGATGCCTTCTGTGGTTCCTTGCAGCTCTAAAATCCATGATCCTATTATGATATATGTTTTAAAGTATAAAAATATTAATAAAAATGTGACCCAAACATCCCTTCTTGACTTATTTTTTTAATTATTGAAGATAACACCCTGTATCTCTCAGGGTCAAACTTTACATACTAAAATTTTACAACAAATGAAATGTGTTTTATAAATTTATTAATCCACAGAAGTAGGCTGCTTTCTCCTGAAAAGAGAGCTTGGCAGCAAATGGTTTGAGGGTGGACTGTTGAACTGATTACATGAGGTGAGCTCTAATTGGGGGGACCTGGCTAATACTTTAATTACTCATTTGGTGTTTTGGAACACTCATAAGTATTACAAGGCCATTCTTTGTATATCTTTGCATACTTATGTTTCTTTGGCCAGTTTTTTTTTTTTTTGGAGGGCAATTGGGGTTAAGTAACCTGCCCAAGGTCACACGGCTAGGTTTTTGTTTGTGTGTGTTAAGTGTCTGAGGCAGGATCCGAACTCAGGTCCTTCTGACTCCAGGGCTGGCGCTCTACTCACTGCGCCACCTAGCCGCCCCTTTGGCCAGTTTTTTTACTAGAAGGTCTGAATTTTTGACCAAGTGTAGTGTTTGCATCTGTGTCTGAGACTGGACATATAACTGGCTAGATAAAAGTGTAGAAAGTAATATTTTCCTGTTCCTTTTCTATTTTTTCCAAATAATGTCCTAACAAGTTCACAGATGTGAACTGCAGAAGGTGAGAAACATCGTTCTCCGTTGTTGTACAGGTGGGGGGGGGTTAGGGACAATCACTTCAGAACCAGGATACTTGGTGGCTAGGTGGCACAGTGAATAGAGCACTGGCCCTTTAGTCAGAAGGACTGGAGTTCAAGTGTGTTCTTAGATGCTTGACACACTTATTAGCTGCGTGACCTTGGGCACGTCACTTAACCCCAATTGCTCTCCAAAAAGCAAAAAAAAAAAAGTCATTTTTTAGCAGCGTTCCAGTTTCATAAACCAAAAAAAAAAAAAAGTGAGTTAAATCATGGCTTTGTTGTGTCTTTGAAAATAATTGCCCCAAAAATTATTGCCATGGCTTAAAGGCTGCATGGATAAAGAGCCAATCAATGAACCAAAGACCTGGGTTGAAATCCTGCCTCATCTTGACACTTTGGGCAAGTCAGTTAGCCTTTGTATTGCTCTGGGTAACTGTCTTTAGAGCATACTTTGCAAAGAATGTCGAATTAGCTGGAACTATTACTATATGAATGAAATTCATAGGTCCAATCAGTATTTTTATCCCTAAATCTCATTTTTAGTTGTTGGCTTGTTATCTCCTCCTGGATACTTTGTACCTTAAACTCAGCATATC
Source organism: Gymnobelideus leadbeateri (assembly GCA_011680675.1). NCBI lineage: Eukaryota > Metazoa > Chordata > Mammalia > Diprotodontia > Petauridae > Gymnobelideus > Gymnobelideus leadbeateri. The sequence continues at coordinate 43,153 of WOXC01007775.1, forward strand.
TGAAACTGGGCTCATTCTGTTTCCTCAAACTAACCCTTTCTCTGAACTTCCTTTTTTAACTGTTGATGGCACTACCATCCTCCTTAAATGAAGCTCAGTTTCATCCTTTGTGTCATCTTTTTCACTATTCTTGTATCTAGTCAGCTGCCAAAACTAGTCAGTTTTTACCCTTGAAGAACCTCTCAAGTTTGTCTTCTGTGTATTATTACTGCCACCAACTGAAGGTTGTCATAACCCCTTGGTTATACTATTGCAATATAAAACAAAATTGAATCTATACTATTGTAATAACCTTCCCCTTGGCATATTTTCTTAGTTTTGTCATGCTGAAGTTTACTCTTTATTCAGCTGCTATGCTAAAGTAATTTTCTTCATGCTTAGTTCAGACCAACTCAGTCTTTTAATCAGTGAACCAGTTCAAGAAGATCCTAAAGAGGGAAATGTGCACTTAGAGAAGTAATATATAAGCTGTAATTTTTATGGTTCTGAGAGTAGAGAATGAAACTGTCCTTTTACCATACAGAAATTTGAAAGGATATTCATAGATTTAGCAGCCATGAAGTATCTCACTTTAATGAACTTGGTTTGGATGTGATTTTTAAGGGGAATTTTATGTTGGAATAATGAGAGAGAGCCGTCCACTGGATTTAAATGGCAGTACAGCACTGTTCTCCTCACACAGGTTGGCAACCTTTATGTCATTCACTGGATTCCTCTCATTTCACATATCCAGTCAGTCACCAGATTCTGTTCCTACCATCTCAAAATCTCCCTAGTTCAATCCCTTATCACTTCTGTCCTGGACTGTTAGTGCAGTTTTGTTGTTCAGTTGTTTCAGGCATGTCCAACTCTCTGTGACCCCATTTGGGATTTTCTTGGCAAAGATACTGGTTTGCCATTTCCTCCTCGAAGTCATTTTACAGAAAAAGGACTGAGACAAACAAGGTTAAGTGACTTGCCCAGGGTCACACAGCTAGTAAGTGTCTGAGGCTAAATTTGAACTCACGGAGGTGAACCTTCCTGATTCCAAGCCCAGTGCTCTATCTGTTGTAATAGTTTCCTAATTAACCTATTTCCAGTTTCTTCCCCACTCTAGTCTGTTGAGCTGCCAAAATAATTTTCTGAGTTCAGGTCTGACCAATCCTTTTCTCCATAAATTATAGTGGTTTCCTATTGGTTCGTGAGTACATGAGTTCTTAACCATTTTGTGTGCCAGATTTCTCTGGCAAATTGGGGAACCATGAACCTCTATATAAATAGTGGAAGGAAATTGTAAAGCCTATCACAACTTAGCTTCAACCTATTTTTCTAGCTTTGTTATATCTTAATCTCTTTACTGTATTCTAACCAAGCCCAAATATGCTTTTCATATGCTGTTTGCCCATGCCTGGAATGGATCTCTTGCTTGAATCCTTTTCTGATCTCCTGAGCTGCTAGTGCCCTCCCTCCCTAACCTGTTTATTCTAGTTGTATATCTGTGTTGTCTTCTCTGATAGAATGCAAACGCCTGAAGAGCAAGGACTTGTGTCATTTTTGTCTTTTTATCTGGCTCTTAGTACAGCACCTTAAATGTGTATTGTTTGTTCAAAAATCTTCAGTCATATCACTGCCCATAGGACAAAATAAAATTTCTTCACCTGACATTTTGAGGCTTTTCACAATCTAATTCTAACCTACTTTTTTAGCCGTAATTCTTTTCATATGCTACATGTTTTTTCAAAAAGAGATTATTGGCTTTTTCCCCAGTGTATCTTGACGATTTCTACCTCAGTGCATTTACACGAAAGATTTCCTGTGCCTAGAATTTTCTCTGATTATCAAAATCCTCTCTAGTATAGTAAGGCCCATTTCCAGTGCCACCTCGCTATGGAACTTTCTGTGCTGTTGTTTTTACTTCCCTCTGGCCTTAGCTGAAGCCAAGTTCTTTACCATGTGACATTTTATACAATTTTGTCTAGACCTCTTCTTTGCACTTATCACATTGTAGTGTTTATCATACTTAGCATCTTATTCCTTCTCCACCCCCCAATTTGTTGGTAAATTTCCTTTTTTTTTTCCAATTTATTTACTTTGTTTACAACATTCAGTTCCACAGTCCCTTGAGTTCCAAATGTTCTCCCCTCTCCCCTACTATGGCGGCATGGAATCCAATATAGTTTCTACAAATACCTTCATATTAAACATTAGTCCTGTTTTAAAGAAGGATTATAGCCAATGGGATTGAACAATGAGAAAGAAGGAACAAAACAAAACAGAGGGCAAGTAGTTTGCTTCAGTCTGCATTCAGACTATGTAAGTCTTTGGATATGGATAGCCCTTTCCATGATGAATCTTTTGGAGTTGTCTTAGAACTTTGCATTGCTGAGAAGAGCCAAGTCTATCAAAGTTAATCATTACAGATACAATGTGTCTGTAATTGTGTACAAAGTTCTCCTGGTTCTGCTCTTCTTACTCGGCATCTTCATACTCAGAGACTTTGTAGAAATTTCTACAGGTTATTATGAAATCCATCTGCTCCTCATTTCTTATAGCACATTCATTCCATTACATTCATATTCCACACTTGTTTAATCATTCCCTAATTGATGGGCATCCCCTTGATTTCCAGTTCTTTGCCACCACAAAAAGCTGCTATAAATATCTTTCCTTTGTACATATGGGTCCTTTTACCATTTGTATGATCTCTTTGGGATACAGACCTAGAAGTGGTATTGCTGGGTCAAAGGGTATGCATATTTTTTTTTAAAGCAATTGGGGTTAAGTAACTTGCTCAAGGTTACACGGCTAGTCATTATTTATGTGTGGGTGCTCATTTTCTGAGGCCGGATTTGATCTTGGGTCATCCCAACTCCGAGGCCGCCGCTCTTACTCACTGCGCCACCTAGCTGCCCCTTTAGGGCAGTTGGGGTTAAGTAACTTGCCCGAGGTCACACGGCTAGGTTTTTGTTTGTGTGGGTTAAGTGTCGGAGGCCGGCTCTGAACTCAGGTCCTTCTGACTCCAGGGCTGGCGCTCTATTCACTGCGCCACCTAGCCGCCCCTGGTATGCATATTTTTATAGCCCTTTGGGCATAGTTCCAGATTGCTCCAGAATGTTGGTAAATTTCTTAAGCTTAATAGCTATCTCTTTTTTTTTCTGATACCTTTTTACTCTTAATACTTCACACATAGGCATTTAACAAATGTTTGCCTAACTCTAATATGCATAGAGTTGGGCAAATATGCTAACTTGGGCAGATTGTCATGTAAAATGTTAGTGAACCAATCACCCTGTCTATCCCACCGTAAAACAAATTGGATTAGAGGACTGTGGATATAGCAAGCTTTCCAATGGTGGTATTAGATTGTGTTTCTTAAACTAGTGTAAAAACTAGATGCCAGCTCCATCACTGATAAACATTTCCTTGGACTGACTCCCCTTTGTATGTTTTTAACTCATTTGTAAAATGTGGTTATTATTTATCTTTTCAATTTGGTGAATTGGGGAGTCCTGGACTTGATTCGAGGGGCCTTGCTCTCTCATATCAGGACCTCAATTTCCAAATAGTACTATTTGTACTTAGCCACTTCCCAGGGTTAGGAAGAAAATGCTTTAGAAACTTGGATAATTCTATATTGTTATGTAAAAATAAGCTGTTATCTGGAAAATGAGGGAGCTGGATCAGCTGATCAATATGGTTCCTTTTAGTGTTAAAGGAGGTCTTGTGAATGTAAGTATAACAGTACCATTTTAGGTATTTTGAGCTCCTTAATAGCTGATTAAATGAGGTAGTATTTATATAGTGCTCAGCACAGGACCTGGCATATAGTAGGTGATTCCTTCTCTTCTCCTCCTGGTTGGAATTAGCCATATTGGTACATGCTTGTAATCTCAGCTGAGGCTAAGAGATCTCATTGTAGATAGAGACTAAGCTAATTGAGTGTCTGCACTAAGTTTTAATGTTAATGTAATAAATTCTATGGGAACAGGGGGTTCACCAGCTTGTCTGAGGAGGGGTAAACTAGCCTAGGTTGGAAATAGAGCTGATTATTAGTGGAATCTGGAATCTTATTAGTGGAATTTGAAATCTTCCCCATGTGTAACCCTTGTATTCCATCCTGAAAGATACAGACACAATTGGGCCTACACATTTTATTGTGGTAGAGAAAGTGAGTTAAAGTTAAGTTTTGATAACAAGATAGACAAAAAAGGACTAGAGTTTCAGGCCTCTGAGAGATGAAAGGAAGGAGCTGCCTGCTATTTTAAATTCATTATGGCTTTGTTTTTCCCTTAAACAAAAAAGCTACAGAGTAGCTAAAGTTAATAGCTTTCCTGTTCCTCTTGAAAGAATTGTTTTCCTATCTCCTTTGTGAGGTTATTAGATTAGTGGCGGTGACTGACTAAAAGCTGTAATTCTAGGTTTTAGGGGGTGGCTGCTAGAATGGCTTTGTTTCTGTATCAGTGCTGACACTTATCTTGGCAGAGACAAGGTTTCCCCCCCTTCCTTCCTTCCTTCCTTCCTTCCCTCCCTCCTTCCATCATTCCTTCCTCCCTCTTTTTTATTTTTTTTCTGAACTTCACCAACCAACATGAACATGTGTGTCTCTATACTAAGAAAAAAGGGAATTGTATATGAAATGGAATGCATTGTGTAGAGCTTGTTTTTTTTTTTAAGTGTATAATACAAAACAATGTTAAAGCTGCCCTCCTTTTCTGTGAGAACAGCTTTTTTCAGAGCTAAGTGTGAGAGCAAGGAATTTTTCTGGGGTGAAACAATTTTGACACCTGATTTTTCTTTAAAACAAGATAAATAAATAAAATCCTTTTGTGTTTTTTTTTTCCTTTTGGCAGCATCCAAGTAGATGCTACTCCACAGCTTTTTGTCCTTGAATAAAGACCAAGCAAGTAATGGCTAGGTCTTTTTAAAAGTATAATACACCATGTGACCTTGGGCAAGTTACTTAACCCCAATTGCCTTCCAAAAAGCAAAAAAAAAAAAAAAGTATAATACAGAATCTTAACCTAAATATACCATTCTCATTATTTAGAAATGTTCACAACCCTAATTCTAAGAACATAAAAATTGGTACAACTAATTATTTTATTTTGTTCTTCCCTCCCCGGATGCTTTAAAAAAAAATTAATGTTCTTGTCCTTATTTGATGATACCTTCCCATGACTCTCCTTCCATCTCAAATAGAGCCTTCTACTACTATAAATTACTGTTGTTAAGAAAAACAGATCAACACAAATCAGAAAATGTTTGCCTCCTCTTAGCCTTTTAGTCTACCACCTCTATACTGAGAGGTAGGAAGCATCATTCCTGAGTGGTAAGATGTAATTTATACAAAATCATCTTAAAAATGTTTGCTGAGAAATGGTTTTTTTTTCCTATTCTTCTGTAGTCATCCCTTACTATTTATTTAAATGAATGTCAAAGGGGAACTTATAGGAAACCAAACAATTGAGCTTCTTCCCAAATTAGAAAAAAAAAATACAACTGTTTTACTCAATTGAAATAGCTCTTTCAGTGTTATGGAAGTGATTATAAACATCAGACAAGTAAGGCTTATTAATTTGAAATCATTCCTTTAGTCTCATTTCTCATCTGCCTTTTTGGGGTTTCCCTTCCACCATTTTGAGATGAAAAAAAGAAGAGATAGCTAGGTGGTGCAGTGAATAGAGCACTGGCCCTGGAATCAGGAAGACCTGAGTTCAAATCAGACCTCAGACACTTAACACTTACTAGCTGTGTGACCTTGGGCAAGTCACTTAACCCCTATTGCCCTGCTCTCTTCCCTCCAAAAAACAAAAAAACAAACAAAAATATTCAGGATTCTCTTCTCACATTTCTTTGAAATAGCTGCAGTCTTAGTCCAAAAAAGTTAAATTAGAGGAGTGTCCCACATGTTTGAATTGGTTGGGATGTTGAAATTTATAATATACCCATATACAAACTGTCTTATGCTATACTTCGCCAGTGTGTCTGATGCTTGAGAGTATGTAAAAATTATAGAATGTTAAAAGTTAGAAGGGACATTATCGCCTATATGAATTCATCCAGCGAATAGGAACATATTACATCCTAAAACGTTCCATTCCGTTTAGGGATGTGTTTAATTGTGATAACGGTTTTTCCTTTTTTCAAGACAAATTCTGTCTTATGACTTCTACCCTTTGCTCTTCTGTCCCCTGGAACTATTCTACTTCTACATGATAATACTACAAATATTTGAAAAGAATTATCATTTCTTTCCCATTTTTGTTTCTCCAGGCTAAAAAAAAAAAAGATCCCCAAATCTTTTTTTAAACTGATCCTTTTTTTTTTTTTTGGAGGGCAATTGGGGTTAAGTAACTTGCCCAAGATCACACGGCTAGGTTTTTGTTTGTGTGTGCATTAAGTGTCTGAGGCCGGATCGGAACTCAGGTCCTTCTGACTCCAGGGCCGGCGCTCTACTCACTGCGCCACCTAGCTGCTCCCCCCCCTTTTTTTAACAGAATTATAAGATACACACCCCAGGGGCCAGAGTGGGCCAAACCAGATTAAAAAGTAATTAGAAAACATTTAACAAAATAAAGAAAAATACAATAAAACATAGCATTACACTTCAAAATTAAGTCAGTATGCAACTGTAGGGGTCTTTATGTATGTATGGATTGTTACCATTCAGTTGTTTGTCAGTCATGTACAATTTGATCCCATTTGGAGTTTATTGGAGTAGTTTGCCATTTCCTTCTCTAGCTCCTTTTACAAATGAGAAAATTGTGGTAAACGGGGTTAAGTGACTTACCCAGGGTCACACAGCTAGTAAGTATCTGAGGCCACATATGAACTTGGAAAGATGACTGTTTCTGACCCTAAGCAGTGCACTATATCCATTTTGCCCCCTAGCTGCCCATTTATTTTGAATATTATGCTTCTATTAATAAGCATCCTAGCCACATCATATTTGGGGGCCCTCATATATTTTATTTCTTGACTCAGTTAATAGTCTACTTGGAAAATAATACTCCAGATTTTTTCATGTGAAATGTTTTCCATGACATCCTTTTTTAACTTAGATTTGACTTCTCCTTTTGTCCTGCCATAGTCTTTTTGGAACCTTGACTTTTGTCATCCAGTATCATAGCTGTCTCCTGTTATGCTTAGGAGCTGTGGATAGAAATGTAACAAAATGATAGTTCTGCCTTCAAGGAGCTTATAGTCTAATAAGTTACTAATGCAGTTGTACTTACTGAAAAATCTTAATCCCCTGGAGCCAGTGATTTTTTTCCCCTACTTAGCCACCCATTCTTTTTAGTGACACTATCAGTTTACTGGCACCAGTACCATGCTGGTGAACTGAGTTAGATTAAATTGAAAATTGAGCAAGTCTGTTTCAAACATTTGTAATACACTAGACACTACAGATAAAAAGACAAAATTAAAAACATCTCCTGTTCTCAAGAAACTTGCATTGTATTTTGACCAATTCTCTCTGAATTTCCTTTTTCAATCAGTTACCAAATCTATATTAATATCTTCTCAGCACATTTTTTCTTGCAATTCTTGACAGATATGAATGGAAGATGGTGTAGGTTGTGGTGTTCCTGTAGATGGTGAGGTTCTGCAGGTGTTCCTGGTTGTGAATGACAATTTGCTAATTGCATCAATGCTAATTGCATCTTCACAAATTGAATAGATTTCTAAATGTTATCTGCAGTCACAATTTCAGTGTAACCATCTACACAGGAAAACCAAGCAGATTGAGACTACCTTTGATTCAGACCATACTGTACAGTTGGATAGATTATGGAACTGGACCACCAGTATACTTAATTACTGAAGATAGCTAATAAACTATGCCCAGAATAGAACAAGAGGAAGAGAGTGATTAGGTTTTATTTGGCACATTGGTACTTTTGTTCTAAGCTTTTTAATTCCAGTAGTCTTCTAATGATGTTATATGCTTGAGAATCATAGAATACCACAATACTTAAAGAATTAGAGTTGCTGGTTATGGTAAACATTACACACAAGTCAATGGAGACAACGTGTGAGTAGGCCAGCTCCAGTGCAATACATACACTGGAAGGCTCTTCACAGGCCCTTGACAAGTTATCCACTTCCCAATGTCAGCGCCTCTTTCTTCCTGTGTTGACTTGGGTTGGAAACTAACTCATGACTTGTGATTTTTTTTTTTTTGGAGGGCAATTGGGGTTAAGTAACTTGCCCAAGGTCACACGGCTAAGTTTGTTTTGTTTATATGTGTTAAGTGTCTGAGGCTTGATCCGAACTCAGGTCCTTCTGACTCTAGGGCCGGCACTCTACCCACTGCGCCACCTAGCCACCCCATAATTTCTATTTCTTGATCAGGACTTTGATGCTTTTCACGTCTTGGAGTAGTTTTGTAAGGGTATGTATATAGGAGTTGCTGTATTGTACTGCCTCCTACTTCGCAGTTTTGGCAAGTCTCTCAGATTTCTATTTTGGGCCAGGCACTTTGGTAAAAACAAAATTATAAAAGGTTTGGTAAAAACAAAATTATAAAAGGTCTTTTCCCCTTAAGGAGCTTACTTATTGTGGTGATATGACACATACACTCTCATTTACAAGATTATCTGGGGAAGAATAAAGGTCAAAGAACAAGAGCAATTTAAAAAGTTTTCATATAGAGGGCGGCTACCCTGGGCTGAACCGTGTGGGGTCCTGTGAGGAAAGAGTGCGTTCCATCCATGACTGACTTGTGCTAAGGCGTGCTGATTGTGAGGCAACAGAGAGGAGAAGCACAGAAGGCTGTTACAGTCCAGGTGAGAGGCAATGAGGACTTACTAGAATAGATTTGAGATGTTTGTGTAGAGAATCAACTAGTCTTGGCAAGTGATTGGATGTATGGGGCATAGAGGAAAATGGATCATTCTTGAGTGTACAAAAACAAAAAGGTGACTGAAAATACAGTGCCCTCAACAAAATTTTGCAGGAAGGCTGGTTTTAGGGGGGGAAGATAAAAGTTTTAATCTGAGTTTGTGATGTCTATGGGTTATGCAAATGCTGGTAAACAATAAGCATTTGACTTGGCACTGCATTTAGGAGACAGATTAGGTCTGGATATAAATTGTTTTGGGAGTCATCAATTTAGACGTGATAACTGAATCCATGGAATCTAATGAGATTACCAAAAGAGGAAATAAAATGTTCTTCACATTCATCACCCCCCCCACCACACACACACACACACACACACAGAGGACCCAGGACCAAGTTTTGGAAGATTTCCATATTCCCCCCACTTAGATGGAAGATGGATATGATGGTCCCACAAAGGAGTTTAAGAACTGATCAAATTGGAATGAGGAAGAATTGGGATGGGAGGGGTTAAGTAAGTGTTAGGTTTCGAGGAGGGCTAGTGGGCGGGACCGTTGGAGGTTGGGTAGCAGGAAGTTAGATTGCCAAAGTTAAAGATTTAGGAGGGGATGAAATAGAGTTTTAGACTTAGTTTCATTAGCTTCCTGGTAAAGATCCCTTTCCAAGCTTGAGACTGTTTTAAAATAGCCTCCCTCTGTGGAAACACTCTTTACACACCAAACTATCAAGTATGTCTATGCTTCTAGAATCAACCAGTTGATTCCAAGTCCAACAAGGTAATATCTTTAATTCCCATTAATAGGTTTTATTTTAAATTAAAATACCAGATAGAACATTTCCATGTACACAAAAAGATTATATAAGAATCCATGAATAGCTTTATACTGCTTACTTTTAAAAAAATAAATTCAATCTGTTACTTTGACAACTGCCTATGTTTTAGAAAATGTTTCAATGATCCTTTTTTTTTTTTTGAGTAGGGCTACCAGTCAGTCAACAAGCATTTATTTATTTATTTATTTGGAGGGCAGTTGGGGTTAAGTAACTTGCCCAAGGTCACACGGCTAGGTTTTTGTTTGTGTGTGCCTTAAGTGTCTGAGGCCAGATCCGAACTCAGGTCCTTCTGACTCCAGGGCCGACGCTCTACTCACTGCGCCACCTAGCCGCCCCAACAAGCATTTATTAAACATCTTCTGTATGCCAGGCACTATGTTAAGGCCTGGGAACAAAGAAAGACAAAAATTGATTCCTGCTTAAGGACCTCACAATTTGATGGGAGACTTGGACCTCCACCAGTTAAAAACAGCAAAAAAAAACCCCAAAACACGTTGTAACAAACTCTTCCTCTAATAAGGAACCATTATTAAAGAACACAAATCCATACTGTGGCCATGTCCAAAAAATGTATATTTCCTGTACCTTAAGTCCATTTGACCTTTCTCTGTCTTCGGAATATGCTTCAACAAGAGGTCCTTTGGAAATAGAGCTGGTCATTTGCTTGTGCATAGTTTTTCATGTTGTCTCTCTCCTTGGACTGAGTTCCTTGAAAAGAAGAATTGTGCCTTTCTTTGTATCCCCAGGGGTTAGTTCAGTGTCTAGCACATTGGAGCAACTTAATATATGTTTACTGTCTAAGCAGATTTCTTAAGTCTTTAGGTTGTTTTTTTGTTTGCTTTTTTATAGCATTGCTGTTGTATAAATTTTTCTCCTGGTTCTGAAAGGACATTTGTTTCTTCTCCCCTATTAGAATGTTAGCCCTTCATCATCCTGTACCGCTTCAATTTGCTCAAATAAATTTCCTGTTCTTGGTTTCTCTGTATTCCTGTATTTGTTTTCAGAGTCCCTATTTGGCTCTGATTGTTTCATCAGAATTGCTTAAAAGTCTTAAGATTCTATATATTTTTTAATGGTGTTATTAAGTAGGATGACGGTGAGTTTTACTGGGAAAGTTATTCTTGGTTGTAACCCTATAGTCTTTTCTTATTGTATTCCAAGTTCTCTTATTTAAAATTTTTTAAAAATATGAGTGAAAATCTACCTTCTCTTAATCCTCCCCTCCACTCCAGTTGAGAAGGAAAGAAAAACAATTCCTGTTACAAAGATATATATATATAGTCAAGCAAAAAAAAAATTGGCTGTTTCCTCTTTCCCACCCCCAAATATGTCTCATTCTGAATCCTTCATCTCTAGTAAGAAGTAGATATCATGTTTCATCTTTAGTCCTCTGGAATTACAGTTTGTCATTACACTGATCAGAATTCCTAATTCTTTCAAGGTTGTGTTATTGTAGAAATTGTTCTCTTGCTTTTTTGTTCACTTCACTCTGCATAATTTCATACAAGTCTTCCTAGTTTTCTCGGAAACCATCCCTTTCATCATTTCTTATAGCTCACAGTAGTATTGCATGACATTTATATACCATGCCTTTTCAGGCATTTTCCACTTTATGGGGACCCCTCAGATTCTTTGCCATCTGAAAAAGAGCTATAAACATTTTTGTAACATTTTACTATGGACTAATCCCTCCTTTAATCTGTTCTCTAATTTCCTCTTTTCCCCTTTCTCTTTCATTTGTTGAGTGAGATGTATTTCTGAACCTCACTTTGTTATGTTTTCTTTTGTTTTACTCCATTTTTCCATTTTAAGTTCCTGAAGTGGGGCTTCCTGGTTTTGGTGGTGTTTGTTAGCCTGGGGAAAGTGGGGAAGAGATACTTAAGTACATGCTTAGTCATAAATGGATTGCTATCTCTGTTGTTAGAGGAAAGTGTAGATTCCGATGAAATCTGATATTTTTAAAGTTTTAACTTATTTTGGGGGGCTTAAAACAGTTTTGCTAATAACCCTGTGAGGTAGTTGTATTTTATTATGTAAATAGATACTCTTTGAGTGATACCAACACTGAAAGAATCTTCAGTGAAAGAAGGTTGAGATACCTCAGAAGTTAGCAAAAAAATGCCATTTGACCTTTATATGTCATCTCAAGGGCCCTTCAGTTGAATGATGAAACTACAAATGTGCAGTTTGAGAGTTTTCCAGATGGGTCATTGTCTGGTCCAGAATCCAAAAGGGGATTATGTAGTTGAGCTGGAGTGGCTGTTGATTTTGAGAACTCTTTAACTTTATCAGCCGGATCTTCAGAGCAATCATTCTTTTTAGTGTTTTGTTGCTATCAGTTAGTAAGATCAGTGAAACAGTTGGGTCCTCATTTTTTTTCCTTTGGATATGCATAAAGCCTTGCTGAAAGTTCATACTTTGCTTTCTGTTTCCGCTCCCTCTTTCTCTCTTTTCTGCTCAGCTGCTTCCATGCTGTTGCTTTCCTCTTGGGCTCCCCTGGGACTTTGAGAGCTTGGGAATAGATTGTATTAGAATTCTTCTTGGGGTAAAAAAATGTGAGTAAAATAAGTTGTCAGGTATCTTGTTGCCCTTTTAATATCTCAGCCTCCAGCAGACATTGAAAGTTCCACTCTTCAAATAGGCTTGTGATGTGATAAGAGTTTATGTTACTATTAGGGCCTAAAAATTAGTTACTTGACAAAGTGATGTGAGTTCATAGGACTGTGGAATTTTAGAATTGAAGTAACCCTAGAGGGTCATCTCCTTCAGCTCTCTCAGTTTTGCATATGAGGAAATTAGGACCAGAACCATTAATTGACTTCTGCAAGGCCATACAGCTAATATTGAATGACATACATAACACTGGGCTGAATCATGTATATTTTCACTCACAATCCAGTGCTCTTGTCCATGCTGCTTGCTTTTGAACAATGATGGGCAGCCTAACCTTTTCTCTTAAACCACCTGGGTTTAAGATGGGGGGTGGGGTGGAGGGTAGGGAGCAGGTTTTATCTAACTTTTGTTTTCAAATCAGCTTCATTTTCACATATATCTGTTTCTTTTCCTTCCTTTTGAGCCATCCCTATAACAAAGTTTTAAAAGGGAGGGGAAAAAGCAATTCAGCAAAACCAAAGCAAACATTGTGTCTGACTGTATATGCAGTATTCCACACCCAGTGCTTCTGCAAAAGCGGGTAGAGTGGGGTGTGCATTTTCTGAACTCTAGGTCCAATTTTGGTCATTTTAATTATCTAGCATTCAGTCTCCCTTTCCCTCTCCCTCCCTCCCCGCCCCCCTTCCTCTTCCTCTCCCTTTCTCTCCTGTTTCTATTTCAAACAATCAGTAGTCATTTGTTAAGTATATACTGTGTGCCAGACACTAGTAAGCACTGTGGTTACAAAAATGCCAAAGATAGTCCCTGACCTCGACAAGCATGTGCAAGCAGATACAGACAAAGCAAAATAAATAGGAAATAATTAAGAGGGAAAACTCTGGTCTTAAGAGGGGTTAGGGAAGACTTCCTGTAGAAAGGGAGGTTTTAGCCGGGACTTAGAAGAAGCCAGGGAGGTCAGTTGTCAAAGTTGAGGAGGGCGAGCATTCCAGCCAGAGAAAATTTCCAGAGCCAAGAGCTGGTTGGTTGGTTCCTTCATTCTCAAAGGGGACCAAAATGACACCGCTATGCTCGAGTCAAGTTACAGTGTGCCCGACTGTGGCTGGTGAGAACGTTCTGCTGCAGGTTGAGCAGAAACAATTCATGTGAATGTTTGGGATCAGTTCTCTAAATTTGCGCATCTCACGTTTCTTTTGAGCTACTTCAGTTCTGCTTTGCTCAGAAAGCATGCATATCCTCTAATGTGGGCAGGCCATGCTGAGCTGTTCTGTGCCGTGATCTTCCATGTCACATGATTCCAAAGTTCTTAAGAGAGACCTTGAGCGTGTCCTTCTATCACTTCTGACCACCATGTGAGCACTTGCCCTCTTCGAGTTCTCCATAAAATGGTCTTTTTGGCAAACGTGTGTTTGGCATTCAAACAGTGTGACCTGCCTGTTGGAGCTGCACTCTCTGAAGAAGAGAACACCAAGAGATGGAATAGCCCCAAGGCCAGTGCCCTTGGATCAAAGAGTACATGTTGGAGAGCAAGATGTAAGAAGACTGGAAAGGCAGGAAGAGGCTAGGTTATGAAAGGCTTTGAGTGCCAGAGCATTTTGTGTTTGTTCCTAGAGGCAATAGAAAACCTCTGGAATTTATCAAATAGTAGGGTAAAGGTGGGAGTGACATGTTTGGATCAGAGTTTTAGGAAAATTCCTTTAATGGCTGAATGGAGGATGGATTGGAGGGGGGAGAGCCTTGAGACCCCCCAGCAGACTATTACAGTACTCCAGATGTGGAGTGAGGGCCTGAGAGACAGGGGGAGCAACATCAAAGGGGAGAGAGATGTACATTGTGAATATTATTTTAATGATACTGTTTACTTCATTCTGCATCATTTAAGTCTTTATTATCTAAATTATTTTAGTTTATTATGCTAATCTAATTAGTTATGCTAAACTATATCTAGTTTATTATGCTGAAGTAATATTCCATCAAGAGTTTTGTACCACTGTTTGTTGAACCATTTTCATATCATTGAATACCTACTTAGTCTACAATTTTTTTTACCACAAAAAGTGTTGCTTATGGATATTTTGGCTTATATGGGATCTTTCTGTCTCCTATGTCTTTGGGGACATATGCCCAATTGTGGCATCCCTAGATCAAATGTGGATATTTTTGTTAGTCTCTTAGCATCATTACAACTTGCTTTCTAGAATGGTTAAACCAATCCATAGATCCATCAACAATGGATCAGGCGAACTCACATTTTGATGGTGCTTTCTTGCTTTAGTTTTTCATCACAAAATATATGAGATATTGCATTTGTATTTCAAGAGTTTAGTGCTGTGCAGCCCAAATGAAGTATCTACTGCAGTATCAACATTTTCTAAATAGAAAGTTAGTGGGAAAATGCTACCAACTGTGTTTTGGGTTAAAAGTCTCATGCTTAGAGTGACTGTCAAAGTACTCAAACTAAATTCATATTCCTTTTTTATTAAAATCATGTACTCTTTAAAAAAAACAACAAGATGGTAACAAAGCCAAAATAGCCTCTTTACCCTGACAAGCAACAAATATTTGCTAATGTTTTAAATACTTTTTTCAGAAATTTCTTGTTCCCAGTAAACAGTAGAACATCAAACTATCTCCTTGCCATCATTGCAGCTTGCCTCTGACTGATTTACTAGACAACACAGATCTGTTAGAAACAGCTGATGAGGAGGCCAAGGGAGTGCCTGGAACCCTGGGAATATCTGTGGCCCCTGAGGAAATCAGTATGGCTGCTATTGAACCTGGTCTCAAGGAAGCTAATATTGAGTCCAATGGTAAGTATTCTTTGTTTTTACAAAAAATAGCTGCCATAAATGTTTTTGTATAAATCTTTTTTTCCTCTTTAATCTCTTTGGGGTGTAGTTCTAGGACTGGTATCAATGGGCCAAAGGGTATACACAATTGAGTAATTTTTTGAGCTTAGTTCCAAATTGCTTTCCTGAATGACTAGAATTCATTAGATCTCAAAGTTGACCAAAAAGAAAAATGATAGATGTTGAAGGACGCTGGGGAAACAGGCACATTTAATACCTTATGAGTGGAATTGTGAATTAATTGGTCCAGATATTCTGGTGTTTTTCCAAGAACGCCTCCCATATTTGTCAGCATTGAAAATCCTAGAAATCATTAAATATTTTCAGGTTTTTCAGATTGCATCATTAAAATTTTATTTTTTGGAGGGGGGAAGGAGTTGCAGTTGGGGTTAAGTGAGTTGCCTAAGGTGACATGGCTAGTAAGTATTAAGTGTCTGAGGCCAGATTTGAACTCAGGTCCTCCTGGCTCCAGGGCCAGTGCTCTATTAACTGTGCCACCTAGCTGCCCCTGCATCATTAAATTTTAGGTTAGTATAATATGAAGGTTAGCTCTTAGGAAGGAGCATTGACAGGAGGAAGAGTTAAATTTCCATACTAGACAGAAACTTTTTGAGACAAAAATTTCATTAATACTCTTTTAAAAAACTCTCTCATTTCTCAGTCCTTCTTTTCTCCTCACCAGTAAAGTCTTCTTTTGTAACAAATAGATGATTCTAAGAAAGATAAATGAGCAGCCATATCTGAAAACGTGTGCCTCACCTCCTACCCTGCTCCCATGCCTACTGTCTGTCACTTTTGCCCCTTCACTTCACTGTTTGGGTTAATAAATCGCTCATACAATCTCTAAGACAATCTCTGAGTTGCTGGTGTAAGACGTCTGTGTCAGCCTGGCTACTTCTTTGATAATCACATTTAATTTGTGTGAATAAGCCAAGGTCAGAGAAGCCAACATTAATTTTGACTAACAAATTTTCCATTTTTGAAGTAATTGCCCTGTTTTACAAGAGAGATAGCAGCCAATTGTGAGATTATGGAAACATAGTACCCAGTCACTTTTTAGATACTGCTGTTAACATTATCCTTGGTTATTTAGAAACTCCTCAGAAGAACCAGATTAGCTGTGTGGCACTGCCCCCTTCTGGTCTCCATTTCTTACTGCCAGGGCCTCCTTGGGCAGTTAGCAAGTACTTATGAAGCACTTTACTGTGGGCCAGGGACTGTGCTAGGAACTGGACACAGAAAGAAAGGCACATACAGTCCCTGCCCTCGAGGAGTCCACCTAGAAGCAACATGCAAACAGAAACTATGTACAAACAAGTTTTATACAAAGGGGAAATTGGATTGCAACCTGGAGAGTAATGGGATTCTTGCATTAGATGAAAAGGTGGGCTGGGTAACCTCCTACATTCTGTCCCATTCTAATGGACAAAATCATAATTCTCTGGTTTCACAGATTGATACAATTATGATTTTTGTGTGTTTGGTACTGGGAGGTTGGGAGAGTCACTTGAAGCAGCTCTCCAAAGACTGATCATGTCCTCCAAAACATTCTGTCAATGAATAATAGGTTGACAAAGATACATTTACCTGCCTTGTTTCACAAGTGACATGACAAGTAAATATTTATTGAATGAATAAATCTCAGCCCCTCAGCACCTTCCTCACAGGACTTTTGTGGGGATCAAGTGTATGTAAAGCATTTTGTAAACCTTGAAGGCACGGTATAGAGGAGGAACTATCATCATTACTTATCCTTGTCTAGTGGTTGGCCCTTAAAAATCAAGATAATGGAAAGTTACATTCTAAGTGAAAAGAAAATCTGTTTACCCATGAACATGGGGTAATTATCTTTAATTGAAGATATCTGGTAGTTGGAGAGGAGCAATTTAAATTCATCCCTCACCAGCCGTGGCAGCCTGGCAGCCTGGCGTGCTCATGGAGTTCTCTTGCTAACTTTTTCTTCCTAGAATTCAAGGATGCATCTGTGAAGCTCAAGCTGCTTGAGATTGAGAACTGTTCTTCATCATCCCCTAAACCCAACATCAACATTAACGTGAACAAACAGGTACTCAAACTTCACTTTGTGCATTTTCTACAATTTCTTGGGACTTTTCTCCCTCCAGCATAATGCTTTACACTTTTCCTCAGCTGTGAGATCTGTGTAAACACTGAGCTCTTGGAGAGCTGCTTCATATCTCTTTCGTCGTGTTAAAGAAGGGGGTGACATTTTGTGCTGTTTTTGAAGGAAAAAAGAGCTATCTAGTAAAATTAAGAAAAAGTGGAACTGGCGTCCAACAGGACCCAACTTTCCCTTCTTCCTTGCACCAGAACCTAGTCCAAACCTTCCTGCCACTGCCCCTTTTCTTTTGTACCTTCCTGGCCATGTAGTGACTCATCCTCTCTTCTGCCTGTGGGAAACAAAAGTCTCTCCACTTAGACTTGCTTCCCCTTTCCCAGTGGACTGCTTTTGTGGGGCAAACATTCCTAGACCCTGTGGTTGATCTTGTAGCTTTAACTTCAGGGCCACTGGTTCTTTCCATAATGTCTCATTCTGTATTCTCCTACATGTATTGATTTCTCCAATTAGAATGTAAG
The DNA here is from genome assembly GCA_011680675.1 of Gymnobelideus leadbeateri. Taxonomy (NCBI): domain Eukaryota; kingdom Metazoa; phylum Chordata; class Mammalia; order Diprotodontia; family Petauridae; genus Gymnobelideus; species Gymnobelideus leadbeateri. The sequence continues at coordinate 60,864 of WOXC01007775.1, forward strand.
CTCCTTGAGACAAGGACTATCTTTTTCTATTTGTGTCTACCATGATATATTCTTAAGGAAGTCAGTAAGTTCCTTGTGATCATTTTCTCCATTTCTATACATGTATCAACCATTCTAAAATTCTTCTATGGGTCAAAGTCAAACTCTCTGATATATAGAACCAAGACAATGCATGGTGGCTCAATACAAGCTGGTTCTGCCCTCCTCGGGAGAGCTTCTGGCATCCAATACTACTTGGTCTAATCTCATTTCCTATGATGAACAAACACGTATTCTCTTAGTCTTCTTATTCCGTTGAATCCTTGATTCTTAAGGGAAAAACACCTTTTTTGGGTGATTTAGTCTATTTGAAGGCAAAAAATTATAAAAGTTTGTCTCCAGGATACTCTTTGTTTGTATGATTAATAGTGTGAAACTCTTAGGAGTCACGTAGACAAGAGAAAAAGACATGGTCACTTAATGTACCTGATGATCAGTCTTCCATGCTTGAGCTTTCATAAATCTAACTTTCATGACGGTCTAGAATGAGGTATTCTTTGTCAGGGATGCTAACATACATTCTTAATTTCTAGGAAGAAGTTGTGAAGTTGACAGACAAATGTCTTAATAATGTCATTGAGAGTCCTGGATTATCTTCTTTGAGAATTCCTCCAGATATCAAGAGCAATATCCTAAAGGCTCAAGTGGAAGCAGTTCATAAGGTAAGAAAGAATCCTCAGATTACTTTGGAGTGTGGGAGGCTTTTATTGTGGTTTTATTGTGTTATGGGTGAAATCAATAACTCATGGAAATTTACCTTAAATTGTCATTTATCCATGCTATTCTACCAAACATTCTTCTTTTTCTTACTCCCTTCTCAGTGTCATTATCTTTTACATGGGTTGCACACACATGGATTGGTCATGATTTGTATCCTTAGAAGGAATTCCCAGCTCTTTGAGATCACAGATCTGTTGGAGTTTTTTTTTTCTTTTTTCCATACCATGTCCTTGACATCTCCCCTTTCCTATCAAGGTGTTTCTCTTCCCTGTATTAAAATTCTGTGTTCCACAGGAAACCCGTTATCTGCCTAGAAAAAAAAAGATAGCACAAAACTTCACCATATTCCCTAAGGACAATGTAAAAATTGTAACCACACTACTTAATGATGTTTTTTAAAATCTCTTTATAAAGTAAACCTTTGAAAGATAAAGATTGGATCAACTTTGTATTTTCTAAACTTTTCCTAGTTTATTCTAACCACAAAACCAATAATTCAACCAATTATATTCTTTTTTGTTTTGTTTTGTTTTTTGTTTTTGCTTTTTTATTTTGGAGGGGGGAGTGGTAGGGCAGTTGGGGTCAAGTGACTTGCCCAAGGTCACACAGCTAGTTTTTGTGTTAAGTGTCTGAGGCCTCAGGTCAGGTCCTCCTGACTCTGGGGCCGGTGCTGTATTCACTGTGCCACCCAGCTGCCCCCAGTCATTCTTTTAATTTTTTAACTTTTCTCTCTTTTCTAGTTTTAGTTTTTTTTTACCTTACAGCAAAGATTTAGGAAAAGTATGGCATATTTACATAGTAGCAGATTTTTTTTCTGCAATTCTATTTGTTACTTCATTTGGACATGGGATTGTTTGACATTTAAATACTAATACTTAGGAAATAATTATCTTTTTAAAAGATAGCAGCCAAGAAATAATACTATCTTGCTTACTGGTCTTAAAAAAAAAAACTAAGGGGCGGCTAGGTGGCGCAGCGAATAGAGCGCCGGCCCTGGAGTCAGAAGGACCTGGGTTCGGAGCCGGCCTCAGACACTTAATCCACACAAACAAAAACCTAGCCGTGTAACCTTGGGCAAGTTACTTAACCCCAGTTGCCCTAAAGGGGCGGCTAGGTGGCACAGTGAGTAAGAGCGCCGGCCTCGGAGTTGGGATGACCTGAGATCAAATCCGGCCTCAGAAAATGAGCACCCACACATAAATAATGACTAGCCGTGTAACCTTGAGCAAGTTACTTAACCCCAATTGCTTTAAAAAAAAAAAAAAAACTACCTTAACCAAGATTCTTAAAATTTCTTTTTTCTTTTTCTTTTTTTTTTAGGTCACAAGAGAGGATGATGCACTGAGTCATAAAAACTCCAATGTTCAAGATAATGTTTTCAGGTATTGCTCTGACTAAAATAAACTGTATTACCATCTTTTGTTTTTTTTTATGCGTTCTTCTTTGCATCTCAAATCCAGTTCATTATCATATCTTGCCAATTACTGTACCTCTAGAATATGTACTTCTTGTCCATTCCCATAGCCACAGACTACTTAATCTCTCTAAGTTTCAGTTAAATTTCTCTACAAATGGAAATAATAGTATTTTCTCTAGGGTATGTACTTCTGAACGTTATAGTAAGGCTAAAACAAGATGCCATATGCAGGTGAGGGCTTGTGATTTCATCTTGTAAGAAACACACAGCATGGCCCCTCCCTCCACTGCTGGCTGGTTACAGCTGCCTATAGTTTTTAGTCTTGGAGAGTTTCTGGGGGCACTGAGTGGTTGAGTGATTTACTCATGGCTACCCATGGCCAGAGACAGAGCTTGAATCCAGGTCTTTTCTGACTGCCCTTTTGTTCTAGACCTTATTGCTTTCTCATAGGCGTATTATGTCTTTTTTACTTGATATCCCATTTTCTTCAGACATTTTAATTGTGTCATTTTTTCCTGCTCTGCCTATTAGATGAAATCTAAATTCTTCACCTTATTTTTTCAGGGTTCTCTTTCCATCTGACACTATTGTTTCTTATTACTTTCAAACATTAACTACTCTCTTTTGCATCCAGTTAACCCTTTTTTCTGTCCTCTTCATAATTTTATTCCTGTCTCCTTTTTTCTTTAAACATGCGTTTTCTCCTTTCTGTGACACCCTTGTCCTCTTTTGTGGCCAGTTTGTAAGTTTTTCTTCTCATTCAAAACCCTTCTTAAAATTTGCCTTTTCCAGGAATATTTTTCCTAATTAACCTCATCTATTTCCAATCATTTTTGTCAAAGCACTTAAATAATTTGCAAAAAATTATGTCAGGCCTTTGGACAAATGAGACAAATCTTAAGATGCTATACAAAGGTCAGTTTTCTTTTTCCTATTAGAAAATATGTCTGCTTTAAACCCCCTGACTTCCTGTTCTTTTTCCCAGTCTCTAGCTTTATTTGTGGTGCTCTCTTTGCTTAAAGAAGTGTAAAACTGTTGTACAGTTATGTAGCATTTTTGGCATCTTGTGCAATTTGTGATCACTTTTATAACCATGTTTTTCTCCAAAGTCAAATACTATGCATCATTATGCTTCTTGTGCTTTTGCTTATGAAGATTAAAACTGAGGCAGACATGACATGGGTATGTGAGTGCATGTGTGTATGTGTGTACTGCACACAAGGGCAACTGAATAAGATTGTAACACGACTGATTTGGAGGTTTTTAGAAACCACCTAGTCCAGGCGTTTTTAACCTTTTTTTGTGTTATGGACCCCTTCTCAGAATAATGTTTTTATATGCATAAAATAAAAATACCTAACATTCTAATAGAAACCAATTGTTTTGGTTTAAATAGTGTTATCAAGGGGCGGCTAGGTGGCACAGTGAGTAGAGCGCCGGCCCTAGAGTCAGAGGGACCTGAGTTCGGATCCAGCCTCAGATACTTAACCCACACACACAAAAGCCTAGCCGTGTGACCTTGGGCAAGTTACTTAACCCCAATTGCCCTAAAGGGGCAGCTAGGTGGCGCAGTGAGTAAGAGCGCCGGCTCGGAGTTGGGATGACCCGAGATCGAATCCGGCCTCAGAAAATGAGCACCCACACATAAATAATGACTAGCCGTGTAACCTTGAGCAAGTTACTTAACCCCAATTGCTTAAAATAAATAAATAAATAAATAAATAAATAGTGTTATCAAAATTTATTTTTTAAAAAGTCAGGTTCATGTACCTTATATTATGAACTCTTGATCTAATCCAACCTGCTTTTTTTAATAGATAAAGAAACTGAGAATTTGCCCAAGATTACCCAGGTAGTAAATGAAAGAGCTTGATTGAATCAGAAAGTCTTCTGACTCCAAATCTCATCTTTCTTAATTGAAGGGAGTTTAAATCTGATTAAAGTGAAAGCTCTACTGTCAGATGGTTCCTTATACCCTCAGTCATGTCTCTTTTGAACTCTCTTGGTCTTTCTTAATCTAGCCAAAGGCTAGCTAGACCTTCCTTGACCCAGCTGTGTCCCCAGGGCTGTGCTTATCACTACAATAACAGTACCTCCTCTGCCTTAGCTATCCAACAGCATGGACCTAAAACATTATTGTATCAACTTTTGAATTGTAATAGAATTTGTGGGATTTTTTTTTCTTTTTGGAGGGCAATTGGGGTTAAATAACTTGCCCAAGGTCACACGGCTAGGTTTTTGTTTGTGTGTGCGTTAAGTGTCTGAGGCCAGATCCGAACTCAGGTCCTTCTGACTCCAGGGCCGATGCTGTACTCACTGCGACACCTAGCCACCCCGAATTTGTAGGATTCTTAAAAGAGTGTCTTAGGACAGGGCTTCAACACTATTTAATACACTGGTGACAAAGACTGGTCACAATCTCCTTGTGATGCTAGTCTGCTTAATTTTAGCGTATTAAGATACTTCAAGGTAAATTCCATGTAGCCAAAAAGGCCTCGTTGGCTCCCTAGATAGGCAAAGCTGGTTACTCATGGTGTTGGCTTTCTTGACCCCTTCAGTAAGAGATTGAGTAGGGAAAAGTTCAAATATTTACATTCCTAAAACCGAAATATGTAGGAATGTGAATACTGTTAAGAGTTGTGAGGTTTTAGTCCTTCCATAAGAACAGCAGCTCTCTACCCCGGAGCTAATGGTGACAATAAAAATGATATATTGGCTGTCACTGATGCTGAGGGGCCACAAAAAATGTGTGTTAGTAATAGAACTGGGAATACAGTCATTCCTCACTAATGGTGCACAGTTCTTCTTTTTCTTTGATTTTGATGCTGGTCTTTGTTTGGAGTTTGCCCTTATTTCTACATTATTCATCCAGTCTCCTTCCCAGAGGACATAATTTCTTTTTATTGGGCTGAGTTTGAACTTGTCTGTGAATGTACATATTTTTCACAAGAGTAGTGGGATCATTAGTTTTACACCACCTCAGGTTTCCTTCTTTTTTCCCCTTTTTTCCCTTTTTATTAACAGTATTTTATTTTTCCCCAATTTCATGTAAAAACCATTTTTAACATTCTTTTTAAAAATTCTGAGTTCTAAATTCTTTCCCTCTTACTTCTGGCCCCTCCCTAATGTTGAGCCATCTGATACAAGTTGTTTATGTGCAATCATGTAAAAAATTACTTCCGTATTAGTCATTTTGTGGAAAGGAAGGAAGTGAGAGAGGGAGGGAAGGAGGAAGGAAGGAAGGGGAAAATAGTATGCTTTGATCAGCATTCAGACTATTAGTTTTTTTTTTCCCTGGAGGCAGATAACATCTTTTATCGTGAGTCCTTTGGGATTGTCTTGGGTCATTTTATTACTGAGAATAGCTAACTTATTCACAGTTGATCATCATACAATATTGCTGTTACTATGTATAATGTTTTCCTGGTTCTGCTCACTTCACTCTGGATCATATAAGCGTTTCCTGGGTTTTCTGAAATCGACTTGCTCATCATTCTTTATAGCACAGTAATATTCTGTCACAGTCATATGCTATAACTTGTTTAGTCACTCCCAGGTTTCCTTTTTAAAAATCACCTGAAACCCTCAAATCTTCTAATTTGTCTTTGAAGAAATCAGTAGCTTCATTACATGAGAATCAGAAGCAGAGCCAGAGTGGGCTCAGTGAGGTGACTTTGAAGACTGTAAAGAAAATCAGATATGGAGCCTGATGTGGAGAGTGTTGGGAGACACAGATGGCTCATGGGATGTGGGACTTCCACTTTGCATTGCAGACCTAGTAGAATTTAGCTTTCAGGGCAGGATTATAATTGTCACTAATGCACCTTGCTTCAGTCGTTGATAATCCTCGTGACCTCTCATTAGTACTATCCTAGACCTCTCCTAGAGCTAATCTTATGGTCTTGGTAGCCCCAGCAGGCTTCCCTAGAGCACGGCTAACTGGGCTAGGACCCACAGGCCACCCCCAGCTTCAGCAACAGTGGGAGGAAGGTTGCCTTTTGCACAAACTGATTCCAGTCCATTTATAATCACTCTTCTACCGCACCACTGACTTCTGTTCTGCTTCATGAGTAAAGAACTTTGAGACAGTGCTCTTGACTTCATGGGACCTTTGTGGCACCATAAAGACATTTCTCTTTTTCTTCCCCAGCAATGTATTAAAAGAAGATAACAAAATTCTCAGTCCAGAAAACACAATGATTCCCACACATCCGAATGCTGCAGAAGATAATTCTGTTCTAAAGGTAAGAGAACATTCCTGGACTCAAGGATGTATCAGATTTTAAAGCTGGAAGGTCTTCTAAAGCCTCTCCTTTCATAGATGTGCAGACTGGGGCACAGAGAGATTAGTGACTTACGAAGACTTACGAAGTCCTGATCTTTGGATTTTCAGACCAGTGTAGTTCCTATTATGCCAAGATATTTTAACCTAGTATTTGAGAATCTCTTTCTTTTTAATAAGCAGCTAGGTATAGAAGATGGAGTGTTGGGTCTAGAGTCAGAAAGACTCCTCCTCCTGAGTTCAAATCTGACCTCAGACACTTGTTAGCTCTGTGACCCTAGGCGAGTCACTTGGCTCCGTTTGCTCTATAAAATGAGCTGAAGAAGGAAATGGCAAACCATTCCATTATCTTTGCCAAGAAATGGGGTTACAAAGAGACATAACTGAAAAGCAACTGAACAGGAACATTCTTTTTAATATATTGATGTTTATATTTTAACATAGTTGGTTTCCTTTGTAAATTTCAAAACATTATTTACCAGACTTCTGCCTGGGTCCATGACCCAAATCTCAGGTTTTTCAAAGCCTGGAATATAAAATTAAATCACTAAGATGAAATTACAAAGATTTTTATTAAATCTTCATTTATCTTGGGCCTCTAATTTATACAGCATACTCTGTATAACCACTTAGAGTATTTTCAGATAGTATATTATTTGTAGATTCCCCAGAGTCCTTCTCTCCTAGCAGTTTCTTCAGTTTTCCTCTTTGAGCTTTTGGTTACCAGATCTCCTGTTTGAACTCCTGTATTCCTTTGTTGAAATATAATAAGCACTAAATAAATGCTTGTTAATTGAATGAATTGAATTCAAAGGAATCCTCAAGAGATCATAATGTTGTCAGAGGTGTGAGTTCCTTGAGAGCAAGGAGTGCTTTATGCCTTTCTTTTTTTTTTTTTTAAAGCAATTGGGGTTAAGTAACTTGCTCAAGGTTACATGGCTAGTCATTATTTATGCGTGGGTGCTCATTTTCTGAGGCCGGATATGATCTCGGGTCATCCCAACTCCGAGGCCGGCACTCTTACTCACTGTGCCACCTAGCCGCCCCTTTAGGGCAATTGGGGTTAAGTAACTTGCCCAAGGTTACACGGCTAGGTTTTTGTTTGTGTGGATTAAGTGTCGGAGGCCGGCTCCAAACTCAGGTCCTTCTGACTCCAGGGCCAGCGCTCTATTCACTGTGCCACCTAGCCGCCCTATGCCTTTCTTTATATCCTCAGTACTTAGCACAATGCCTGGCACATATGCAATACTTAATAAATGCTTGTTGACTGACTTCATAATTTCAAACTCTAGTAGCAAAAATCCCTTTCTTAATAATCATTATGTGATGCTTTGTAATCAAGTACTGGGAGAAAGAAAAAGTTTAGATAAAAAGAATGACTCCTTCCCTACTGGAGATTATAGTCTAATAGAGAAATGAAATACACAGTTATGCTCCAGTATCTTGATGGATCTTTGGTTTCTTCAATGTGAGTACTTACTCAAATGCTTCAGATTCCAGCACATCCACTCCTTCTTAATCTGTGCTACTCTTGTCAGTGGAATCCCGTAAGTGCTCCACTGGCGTCTGCTCATCATACAGGGAATCTTCTCAGCCTTCTGCTATTATATGGGCATGACTGTAGCACTTTAGCAGTCTGATCCATTGGTTATTTTTCAGTCTTACTCAGTGACTGTACTGTTTCCTTTTCTGGTAATACATCACTCATAATATCTTCAAGGCCATTTCCTGTGTGAAATTTTTTGTTGGTAATGTGCTTCAGCCTGTTCATGTTCACCAGAATTCTGAATAACCCATAACTTTGATTCTTCAGATTGTGACATTTTGTGTTTAAGTCATATAGCATAGCTGGATGAATGTTAGTGTTGAAAAGTTTTTTTTTTTCAGGGAGAAGCTTATGTTCATCAAACTCACTGTATAATTTCCCAAACAGGTCCCAATTCATTGTCTGTGTTCAGCATCTGTCCAAGATACATGCACCACTGAACCATCACTATAGGTTATACCAGGGTTCAGCAAACTGTGACCTGAGGGCCATATCCAGCCTTCTGTCTGTTTTTGTGTAGCTGGAGCTGAAAATGTTTTTTACAAGGATGTTAAGCACACAAACTGAGGGCAGAGAGGGCTAGATTTGGCCCTCAGGCTATAGTTTGATGACATATATAAATATATATACATATATATGCACATACATGCATATGCATACACACACGCGCGCACACACACACACACATATACACATACATCTATTTCCAACAGCATATCAGACTGGGTCATAGGAATTCTTCAACTACTTGTTTTTTTCCCCCATGTAGAGAGGCTAAACTCTTTTAAGTTATCTCACTTGTGAGGTTTCTCAGTGTTTAGGGCTTGGTGTAATTAATATGTCATCTATAAATAGGAACATTAGTGGACCTCACCATCTGTAGGAAGTCCCTTTTCCATTTGGTTCTGTGCTGGATATCATTCATGATAGTAGAAAATGCCTTTGGCAGCTATAGTTTTCCCTGTTCTTGTGTTTTATTTAATATTGATAATTAGAAGGTCATCAAACAAAGTTTTCTCTTTTGACTTATGCAGTCTTAACATGTGAGTGAAACACTTTGCTAGAAGAAAGGTGTTTGAATGGGATGTTCTTTTCCCAAATCAAATTCTTTTTATAAACCACAAATTATAAATCTAGTGGGATCTTATACTCTTTGCCCCTCTCAGGCAATTGGATGACTATAAAAATATCTGCTATAGGATGTAATTTTTAAATCCTATCTGTTTCATTTTTGTGCTTCCTTTAAAGAATATTCCTTAAGGAATATGTGTGCAAATTTTTTTCTTCAAGGTTTTAAAGAGTCAGTTAATATTTAAAAATATCTCCTGATCAGATCTCAGAAACCAAGAACTATGGAGTTGGGAGGAATCACAGACCATCTAGGATAACCTGTGTCTCACATCCTCTCTGTAATGTGCTAAGCAAGTAGTCTTCCAGCTTTGACTTAAAGACCTGAAGAGAGAGCTCCCAGTAGATACAGACGGGTGTGTTTTGTCTGGCCCAGCTACTTCTGTGGTGTTTGTTTATTTTAGTGCTCTTTCTGCTTATTTGTACAACACAGTGGGCATGGTGCTTATTTGTAAATAAGTTGAAATATGATGTTTCCACTTTCATCGATGAAGAAAATAGTTGGTATAGAAACAGGGCTTCAATGCTTTTCTATACGTTATCTAGTTGTTGTCCTTCCAGTTTCGTTCTTAAGTGCTCCCAGGATCATCTGATTAATTTGATTTCTCGTCAGACTTCCTGCAAACTGTTTTTTCCCACTGCTTCTTGCTGTTTCATGAGGCAGTATTTCTCATAATCTCCAAACACTCATTCATTTATTCAGTGTTGAATAAACATAGAAGTGCCTCCGACATGCCAGCACTGGAGATACAGAACCAGTAGTTCTCGCCCTCAAAAAGCTTCGTTCTCCCCTATGTGATTTTATAAATGAGTCTATATTCTAAATTGATTTTACCCTTGCCCTTGCATATTTCTCTACTTGGCAAGGATTATAGGATCATAGATTTAGAACTGAAAGGGACTTGGAGAATTATCTGGCAAGTGTGTGAAGTTAGGTTATAAAAGTAATAGGCATCAGATTGCTGGGGACTAGGGGAGAGGGAGAGGGGGGAGGAGGAAAGAAAGCCAGAAAGAGGAATTTGAACTCTGCAGGAAATTTGGAACCACTGAAGATTTTTGAAGAATGCCAAGATTAGATGTGTGCATAAGAACATAAGCAAGTTATTTGCTGATAGTATGAAAGATGGATTGGAAGGGCAAAGTTATTAATGAAGTGACTAAAAAGTAGTTGGAACTTTACTCTTTGGAAGAGATGATAAAGAAGGTACTTAAAAATTGAACTTGGGGGCGGCTAGGTGGTACAGTGAATAGAGCACTAGCCCTGGAGTCAGGAGGAGGTGAACTCAAATCTAGCCTCAGACACTTAACAGTTACTAACTGTGTGACCTTGGTCAAGTCACTTAGCCCCAATTGCCCTGCCTTCCCCCCCTCCAAAAAACAAAGCAAAACAAACAAAAAAACTAAACTTGGTTCAGTTTTTATGAAGCCTTGAGCATCATATTTACTATCTATGTTGTGGGAGTAAGAACTCTGCTAGGGGCTATGATAATTGATAATTGTAAAATGCTTTACTGGAGAAACAGCATTTCCAATGTGCTCTGCCCCACACAAATTTCAAACAATGTGAAAGGGAGCTCCGAACAACTTCTGGAGCCACAGCACCCACAGAACGGCACAGAGAAGCTAACCTCCTGCTGAGGACAGCCCAGCAGGGAGCGGCCAGCGCAGCGCTCAGAGAGCAGGCAGCACAGCATGCTGGGAACCAACAGTGCAGCCCGCAGAGCCGAGGCCAGGTCCGTGGTTTTAGCCCCAGGGCGGCTGGGCCTTCAGCCGGCTGGTGGAACCCCAGAACACCAGCAATTGTGGCGATTCCAGAATTATCAGCACAGATATGCCTAGGACAAAGTGAGAGGTTAGTGCCCCATGGACTTTGGGACCAGTATTTGGGGAACACATGGCTTCCTCCCCTGGGGGCAAAAAGCTGCTGAAGAAACAGCTGCACAGAAGCCATTTTGCAGCTTCAGTAGTGGCTCTAGCTCCTGGTCTGTGAACTGTAGGAAGATCCAGCAATCAGTCTGGGGGTTAATTGCTTTTGCTTTAAACTGCCTGGATCTGGATTGTGGTCTGGGGGGGGGAAGTTTGTGGTGGGTATCCAACTTGCCAGAGTGGGTGGAGGCTTTACAGAGGCCACCCAACTGGCGGAAGTTGTGAAGACCCCACGTTTGGGCAGAAGCTCCCCTGTCTGGTGGCAGAGTCCTACTGTGGCAACAAGCCCCCAAATCAAGTAATTAAGTGGCAACATGCCTAGGCAAATGAAACAAAATAAACAGAAAAGTTCATCATTGGACTCCTATTTTAGGGGCAAAGAGGCTCAAAGCATGGAGGAGGACTGTGAGGTCAGAACTCCTGCACCAGAAGCCCCAAATGAAAATACAAGCTGGCTACAGGCCATAGAGGACCTTAAGAAGCAGATAAGAAAAGTGGGGGAAAATTTGGGAAGAGAAATGAAAAAGATGCAAGAAAAGTATGAAATGACTGTCAACAGCCTGACTGAGGAAAATAACACCTTAAAAAATAGACTAACTCAAATGGCAAAAGAGGCTCAGAAAGGCAATGAGGAGAAGAATGCCTCAAAAAGCCAAATTTGCCAGATGGAAAAAGAATCTCAAAAGCTCACTGAGGAGATTCATTCCTTTAGAGTTAGACTGGAGCAAATGGAAGCTAGTGACTTTATGAGAAATCAAGATGCTGTTAAGCAGATCCAAACAAATTAAAGAATAGAAGGCAATGTGAAATATCTCATGGGAAAAACCACTGACCTGGAAAATAGATCCAGGGGAGATAATTTAAAAATTATTGGACTACCTGAAAGCCATGATCAAAGAAAGAACCTAGAAACCATCCTTCAAGAAATTCTCAAGGAAAATTGCCCTGATGTTTTAGACCCAGAGGGCAAAATAGAGGTTGAAAGAATCCACAGATCACCTCCTGAAAAAGATCCCCAAAAGAAAACCCCCAGGAATATTATTCTGGGGGTTCCAGAATCCCCAGATCAAGGAGAAAATACTACAAGCAGCCAGGAAGAAACAATTTGAATATTGTGGAAACACAATCAGAATAGCACAGGACCTGGCAGCTTCTACATTGAGGGATAGAAGGGCATGGAATATGATATTCCAGAAGGCAAAAGAACTGGGAATGAACCCAAGGGTCACCTACCCAGCAAAACTGAGTATCTTGTTTCTGGGGAAAATATGGTCATTCAGTGGAATAGAGGACTTTCAAGCATTCTTGAGGAAAAAACCAGAGTTGAATAGAAAATCTGACATTCAGACACAAGAAGCAAGAGATTCTTGAGAAGGTAATCAAGGAAAAGAAATCAAAAGGAACTTATCAAAGTTGGACTATTTACAGTCCTACATGGAAAAACAATAACTGTGTTTGATGAAACCTTTCTCATTATGAAAATAATTGAAGAAGGGTACATGGCATATGTTCACAGGTATACATGAATAGAGGGCACAGGTTGAATTTGATGGGAAGGGATGATTATTATTTTTTTTTTTTGGAGGGCAATTGGGGTTGGGTGACTTGCCCAGGTTCACATGGCTGGGTTTTTGTTTGTGTGTTGGGTGTCTGGGGCCAGATCCGAGCTCAGGTCCTTCTGGCTCCGGGGCTGGTTCTCTGCTCGCTACGCCACCTAGCCGCCCCAAGAAAGGGATGATTCTTAAGGGGTGAAGTCAAGAGGTGAGAGAGGAAAGTGGCAAGAGGAGATGGAGAGAGACAGGGTAGGGCAAACTATCTCATGTAGAAGAGGCAAGGGGAAGTAGTTGCAGGGGAGGGGAAGAACAAGAAGGCAAAAAGGCAAAAGCATATTCTCATTGAAGTTGGCTCAAGGAGAGACTCACATACATACTAAACGGAATATCTTACCCTTACTCACTCTCTTGAGTAGGAGAAAGGGGGATGAGAGGGGGGATGATGGAGGGGAGGGCATTCTGGGGAGAGGGGAGGTTATCTATCAAAGAGGGACAGGATCAAAGTAGGGAATGGACCAGGTGGGAGGTGAGACGGGTGGGAGGGAAATATAAGCAGTCTTTTACAATATATCTACTATGGTAATGTTTTGCATAGATATACATGTACAACACATACTGAGTTGCTTATCTTCTCAGAGGGAGTGGGAGACAAGGGAGAAAGGGAATGGATCTGAAAATCGAAGTTTTAAAATTAAATGTTTCATAAGATGTCCAGGCAGTGGGGCTCAGAGATTCACCTTGCCCTAATGGCAAAGTCGAAGGGGGTATGGGAGAAGATATGGGAGAGAGCATATTGGATGCGGGGATATCTAGTGGGACTGCTATTCTGGGGTGGTGGGTAGGGAAAAAATGGGGGAAAAACATAACTCATAATCTGGTGGAAATGAATGATGTAAACCAGAAGTTAATAAAGCATTTGTTTAATTAAAAAAAAAATGCTTTACTGGTTTAAAGTCCCAAAACTTTGTCTTCAAAATGAAATGCATCCCCTCCTCACCTCCTATTCTTAGAACAGTTTCCCTCAAAACTTGGCTCCTATGTGATGTCTTATCAATTTTCTGGCCCCAGCTATTTGTAGAGTCTCCCCCGCCCCAAATTTCCTTGTATTTATTTTGTATAAGTCAGCAAGCATTGATTGACAGAGAGAGAGAGTGAGAGACAGAGAGAAACCACATTTTCTTCCACCAATAGAACATAAACTCCTTGAGGACAGCTACTGTTTCATTTTTATCTATATCTCCGGTGTCTAGTATGGTGCCTGGCATATAGTAAATGTTTGTTAATTATTTTTTCCATTTCAATGAAGCTTCTTTTTTCTTCTGGTTTGCATTATAATAAAAATTCCAGTAATGGTATGATTCCATTCTCCTAGTAGTATTGTGGCTTGCTGGTCATTGGACAAAGTACAGTAGAGTACTAGGAGTTAAATTATCATATATAGTATGTAAAATTTGTGATTCTGAGTATCCTTCATCCCCTTTTCTGCCTTTATATTCATAGAATAATAATTCATGACATGTGAATTCAAGCAGTACAGAACCCAGAGCCTGAATGTCAGTGTGCTGTAATAAGTTGAGTATTACATATAACTTTTTAAGATATTCCAGTTTATACATTTATCCTTTGTTCTTATACAACATTCCTACCAATATTACATAAACAAACTAGAAACAGGAGTGGACTCTGAATTACTGAAGTCATTGTATAATCAGTGCTTTAATTTTTTTTTTTTTTTTGATTTTTGGAGGACAGTTGGGGTTAAGTAACTTGCCCAAGGTCACACGGCTAGGTTTTTTTTTGTGTGTGTGTGTGTGTGTTAAGTGTCTGAGGTCGGATCCGAACTCAGGTCCTTCTGACTCCAGGGCCGACACTCTACTCACTGCGCCACCTAGCTGCCCCTGTGCTTTAATTTTTAAGATGGTTGATGGTAGGTGGTTTATTGCTGTGATTTCTGTGTTTTTGTGCAAAAATTGAGCTAACATAGAAAAGCTCAGTGAATATAGCCTTCTATAAAGAGACGTCTTTTTTTGCCAGTTAAGAAATAAAATGAAGGGAAGAGTCAAAGAAATCAGTAAACTGTACCCAAGGCTTTCTGGAACAGAGAAGTTGGAAATTTTTAAAAACTTTTCATGGCAAGTTCTCTACTCTCATTGTTCCATCCTTAGATTTGGACTTCTCTGTCTTCTCGTGATCAGAATCTTAATTTAGTTCCCAATATAGTGTTGTCTCCTCTGTGGGTATTTAAAGAAAGAGGAATCATGAAGATGCATGGAATAAATATCCAGTTTTACAATCACGACACTTTCATACCAGATGTATTAGTTCACATTGTAGTTTTGATCTGGTAACTTTTAGGACTCGTTTCTGACCCACTGCTTCCCATCCTGATTCCTATGCCCTGGTGTCCAATGGGTGAATGGGTGAAACACCAAGCATAGTATTCCAAGTCATAGGAGCTGGTTTGAGAAGTTAATAAAAATTAAGTATTATTTTGTCTAAGTTTTAGGTGTGGTCCAGACTTCCTCCTACCCTCCAAGAATAACAAAAGTACTGCCCCCTCCCCCCCTAAAAAAAACAATCCAGCATAATTTAAGAATATTCATATTTCCGGGGTGGCTAGGTAGCACAGTGAGTAGAGCGCTGGCCCTGGAGTCAGAAGGACCTGAGTTCGGATCCGGCCTCAGACACTTAACCCACACAAACAAAAACCTAGCCGTGTGACCTTGGGCAAGTTACTTAACCCCAACTGCCCTAAAAGTGGTGGCTAGGTGGCGCAGTGAGTAAGAGTGCCGGCCTCGGAGTTGGGATGACCCAAGATCAAATCCGGCCTCAGAAAATGAGCACCCACACATAAATAATGACTAGCCGTGTAACCTTGAGCAAGTTACTTAACCCCAATTGCTTTAAAAAAAAAAAAAAAAAGAATATTCGTATTTCCTTAATAGGATTAACCCAAACCAGCCTGGGTATTAATAATAAATTGAGGGGGACATTAGGAAGTAAGTTTGTCTATAATAATTTTTTTTCTTCCATAGAGTGCCACTGATGAATTGGATGCCCTGCTCTCATCCTTAACAGAGAATCTGATTGATTTAGCTGCTGTGCCTCCGGTAACTACGGTTCACAAAATTCATACAAAAGGTGGGGGGAGGGGCACGTATTTAATGAACAATGCTAGCTTTCCTCTTGTTAGCTATTCCTGAGGAAAAAAAATATCTAGTCAGATGTGCCAGTCAGTCAAATTTTTTTGAGTTCCTACTATTATGTCTAAGTAGCTCTGTAAGAGTACTAGACAATACAGAAAAATGTAAGAGATGGACCCTGTCCTTCAGTAGCTGAGGCTCTAGATGAGAAAATAAGGCAAACGGAAGACTCCCTAGGGCTATATGTGGTGCGTTAGAGTGTGCAGTGAGCTTTACAGACTCATAAAGGAATAGAAAGAGCCCTGTACTTAGAGTTCAGGTTGGACTGCCGCTTACTGATCCTGTAACTGTGAACATGTCGCTTAACCTCGTAGAAACTTGGCTTCCTAACATGTAATATAGGATTAATGTGCTAAAAGGACTATCTCCCAGGGCAGTCATGAGATAAAACATTATATACACGTATGATGTTTTTGTCATCAACAGTAAATGCTATGAAAAATAGACCGAATGTTGAGCAGTCAAGATGCAGGTGCCTCTGAGATGTTCACATGGCCATTATACTTAGCCAAGTCACAGAGTCAGTCAGCTCATACCTGAGCAGAATTCTGTGATGGCCCTAGCCAAGTGAAAAGCCTCTTCTTGAAGACCTTCAGAGACAGGGCATCTGCTACCTTCCATGGCAGCCCATTCTACTTTTGGACAGTTCTGTTTCTTTGGAAATTTTTTCCTCTTAATTGGGAACAATATCAATTTGAGGTCAACTGGAAAGTTATCAGCATACAGTTTTAAGTCATCTCATAAATTACTAGTAATAATCCCATCTTCCTAAAGGGATGGCATGGGAGCTGATGTGGAACAAAAGAAAGATATAATTTGATACAAAATTTAATAATCAATTTGTGTATAAAATTTGTCATTTCTGATGTAATAGATATAGATCAGTATAGATCCAGGACAGATAAAACCAAATGTCAGGCCAATACAATACATTTTTATTAATTTCCTACTATTTGTAGGATACTATACTGGCTACTAAAAAAGTATAAGATATGATTCTTGTCCTAATAGAGCTTGCAGACTAGCAAGGGGAAATACAGTTGTAAAACAACTATAACAAAAAGAATGTCAAAAGAATGCCACTATTCAGTGGGAGTTAAGAGGAGAGAGGTTCCATCTGGCTAGAGGAATTAGGGAAGGCTTCATGGATTAGAATGAATTGAACAAATAGTGCCGGGGAGAGCCAAATCAGGAGCATAGTTTATACTTTAACAACATTGTAAAAATGAACAGTTTTGAAAGACTTTAAGAACTCTCATCAATACAATGATCAGCTGACATTCCAGAGGCCCGATGATACTGCCTGCTTCCTGACAGAGAAGGGATGGACTAAATATTCAGAATAATATAACAAAGATTGGACAATTGGGATGCACAGTGGTTAGAGTGCTGGATCTGAAGTCAGAAAGATTAATTTTTGTGAATTCATATATAGTTCAGACACTTACTAGCTATGTGACCTTGGGCAAGTCGCTTAGCCCTGTTTGCCTCAGCTCCTCATCTGTAAAATAAGAATTCCTCCCCTCTTTTCCCCCAGTGGCATGTATGGGAGACGTGTGTGTGTGTGTGTGTGTGTGTGTGTGTGTGTGTGTGTGTGTGTGTGTGTGAGAGAGAGAGAGAGAGAGAGAGAGATGCTTAATAATTGAGGAAAACATTTTTAATTGGGGGGGAAAGCAATATTGGGGAATCAAAGGCTTTCTAGTTGGAAGGAATGCTGTAGAAAAGACACAGTAATGGGAATGTTAAAGGTAATTTCCAGTAATTTGTTTTGACTGGAGCACAGAATGAAGGGAAGAATAGAAAAATAAGGACAGCTGGAGAGGTTGGGTCCAGAATATGAAGGGTCTTGGAAGCTGGGCTAAGGAGTTCATACTTTATTCAGTAGATAGAGGAGAACTGTTTATGGTTTTTGTATGTTGGTAGAGTGGGCCAGATAACTGTTTATGGTTTTTGTATGTCGGTAGAGTGGGCCAGGCAACAGAGCTGTGCATAATCCAGTCTGGCAGTAGCATATCACTTAGAGTGGAGTAAGAGAAAGCCTGGAGGCAGGATGACCCATTAAAATTCTATTGCAGTATTGCAGGTGAGAGCTGAAGGAAACCTCAGCCATGGAGATGACTGTGATAATAAAGAAGGGGGCCTCGTTTTACAAAAGACATTGCCCAGGGTTGAGCCAAGGGACCTTAAGATCTTTCCATGTAAGGATCAGTTGGAGGAACTGAGGATGTTCAGTGAGGCCAAGAAAAGACCTGATGGTGAGCAGGAAGGGCACAAGAGTAATCCTGTTACTCTAAGGATGGCACTGGGTATGGGATTAGCTTTGTTCTGCTTGTTCCTAAGAGGAAAGAGTAAGGACAGAGGGTAAGTATTTCAGAGAAACCAATGGACTTTATGTAGGGGAAGACTTTATAACTTGAGCTGTACAAAATTGGAATAGAGGATTTGGATAAGGAAGAGTTTGTAGGATGTCAAGTCTTATGTTCTGAACTTGAGTGACAGGCAAGATTATGTTGTTAATATAAATGAGGAAATCAGTAGTGTGATCAGATTTTTCGAGGGAAGATGAGATTTTAGATTATGTTGAATCTGGAATGACAGCTGGACATCCAAATGGATCTATCTAACAGACAAATGAAAATGCAATCTGGAAGTGAAAGAAGGATCAAGACTAGAGATAAAGGTTTGGAAACCACCTGTATTAATCATTGACATCATGGAAATAGATGCCCATGACTATCAAGAGAAAAAAAGAAGTCTGAAAAGAGTTCCCTCAGGGAAAACTAACTTTATTTGGAGGCAGGTAGGAAAAACAAACCAAAAGAAAAATAGGCTGTTAGGAGGAGAATCAGGAAAATAGTGTGATAGAATCCAAGAGAAAAACTTGGGGGAAAAAGCAGTGTTAAATTCAGCAGAGAGCTCAAAGATGAGCAGTGAGAATTGACCCACAGATTTGGTCACTAGAAGACAGACTTCTAATACTGAAAGTAAATAACATCTGTTGTCCTCTTTTCAACTCAGTACTTATTTCCTAGACTGCCTTCTCTTCCCACCCCCAAACCTGAGAAGTCTTGTGATTAAAAAAGTAAATTAGGCATTGAAGTTTATTGCAACAACACCCCTCCACTACTAAGAAAGACTATCTGGAATTCTGCTTACAGATGGCTCCTTCATAAAGGAAGAACATCATAGGGGTGGCTAGGTGGTGCAGTGAGTATAGTACTGGTCCTGGAGTCAGGAGTACCTGAGTTCAAATCTAGCCTCAGACACTTAACACACTTACTATCTGTGTGACTTTGGGCAAGTCACTTAACACCAATTGCCCCTCCCCAAAAGCTAAAAATTAAAAAAAAAAATCAATAAGAAGAACATATGATATGATATGACATAATATGATATCTGAAATAGAAAAGTTTTTCTGTCAGCCTGTAACAACTGAGCCAGATGTGATTTCTCCCCTTCTTTGAGCTCTTCCAGCACATTATTTAAACCACATGTCTCATAGAGTTATCATTTTCTATCTTTTTTATTATACTTCATATACTCACCTTTTCTACCCTATTAGGTTGCAAGCTCCTAGAGGACAACAGGGTCTGTATTTCTTTTTTTTTTTTTTTGTATTTCATAATATATAGTAGGTTTACCTCATGTCTTCCCCAGTACCAGAATAAGCAAATGCAGTATATACAGTAAATGCAGAGCAAATGAATTCAGGGTAAGGAGAGCTCCTTTGTAGATGGTCAGAAGAGAGTTCATGGCCGAGGTAGATTTTGAAAGAAGGAGTCAGATTTATAGAAGGAGGGAGGAAGGAACTTTAAGGAGGGAAATGGCGTGATTTACAAAGGTAGGGAAAGAAAAACCTGCTTGCTAGTGGCAAGTAGAATTGTTTGACTGCAGTGAGTGCTCCCTGTGGGGAACGGAATCTCTATAAATAAAATGGGTCTTGACTTAGAGAGCTAAAGCAAGAGCAGCTCAGGGAGTTAATGTTTTCTGATGCCAGGCCAAAAGAGAGACACAGATGACAAAATGGACCAGTTTTAGAACTTGATTGAAAAACGGTATACTCCAATTCAGAAACAGAAAGGCTTGTTTGAAACTGGGATAAACTGTATTTAGGATCTTTGTTGTTTGCCTTAGCCATGATTCATAATTAGAAAACTGTCCATATAAATAGGTGCTTTCTCCTGTTCTCCTTGCTTTGTTTATGTGCACTTGTCCTAAGTCCTTCTTCTGACCTTTTTTTTTTTTTTTTGTCATTTTGGAGGGGGGAAGGCAGGGCAAGTGGGGTTAAGTAACTTGCCCAAGGTCACTCAGCTAGTAAGTGTTAAGTGTCTGAGACTGGATTTGAACTCAGGTCCTCCTGAGTCCAGGGCCAGTGCTCTATTCATTGCACCACCTAGCGACCCCCTTCTTCTTCTTCTTTTTTTTTTAAACAAATGCTTTATTAACTTCTGTTTTACATCATTCATTTCCGCCAGATTTTGAGTTACAATCATTTTCCCCCCATTATTCCCCTACCCAACCTCCCTGAATAGCAGTCCCACAAGATATCACTTCCTCCAATCTGCTGTCTCCCATACCTTCTCCCATACCCCCTTCGACTTTTCCAGCAACCCCCTTCTTCTGACTTCTACCAGGGAGACTATAATTAGTTACAATAGGCTAAAATTCTAGAATAGAAAATTTTATGCTGTATATCATGAAAAACTTGCTGATTAATAGATTATTGCCTCTTTAAGTTAGTAAGAAGCCTGTGCAACTTTTTTACTGACCAGGCACTGCTCCATCTCTGGCGATATCTCATGTAATCTGTGTTTTTTGTCATAGAAAGGGATCTTGGATTTCATTCTCTCCTTGGAACATTTCCTTAAAAACTTGATTATTAACATTAAAGATTTTTTTCTTATTCTATTCTTCATTTAATACTAGAGAAAGATTTTAGTGTCTTAGTAAAAAAAATGTTTTCCTTCTATTCTTTTAGGTGTCTTCCTTATCCTCGGTTACACCCCGGTGGATTGTGCCAGTGAGTTGTTAATACTTGTGATATGGGTGCCAGATAAGTTTAGGATTAACTAAAAACTTTCACTATTGTGATCAGAACTTCCTAGTGACTTTGGTGACCTGGGTTATTATTATTATTTACATTTCTGTGTGCTTTAAATACTCAGAGGTGCTGGGAGGAATCCATAAAAACCTCTGAAGTGGCAGATGAGAATGCAAAATTCAAGGTAGTTAAGTGTTGTCCTTTAAGGGGCCTTACCCCATAGCTAACATTATTCTGAACATATCTTTCCTGTTTTCACCGTTAACATTCCCTTCTACTCTTTCCTCAGGGATAACTTTGGCTGTGATTTGTAGGGTAGCACTTGTTGGCTGTGGTCATTTTGATTCCAGTGTTTTGGGTTTGTTTTGTCTTCCTACAGCAGACCAGGACTCTTTCCAATGGAATCTCAGGGAATGAAGTGGCTCTGGAAAGCAAAGAGGAATGTGGTGACCCCGAGGTGCTCTCCTTGATCGCCCAGCCAGGGCCCTTCCTAGTTGATGCTGTGACCACGTGAGATCTTTTCCTATTGCTTTTCAGAGACGATTGTTCAGAATGGGAGGGAGTGCAATGGAGTGTGACTGGATATGATTGTTCTCCATTTATTCTCTGGCTGCTGTCTTCTCTCAGGTGCTAAGTCTGCAACTTTTTATGACTTTATGAAGAAATCTTAAACTTGATTGTGGTGCCTTGACTTCATACACATTTGCAGTTTATATACAGCTATTGAAACTGTTGGAATGGAATGAAAAACATTAATAAAGTGTTTATTGTATGCCAAACACTGTGCTAAGTGCTAGTGATACACAGAAGAAAACTGAGACATTCCTAACTCTCAAGGACCTCACATTCTAATTGGAGGAGACACATGTAAATGAGAGTTTGTATTTACATTCAGTTCATAGTGGAACAAGAAAGTAGCAGAGCAAATGGCAAGACCCAGAGGATTTGGGGAGTAATGGCAGGGCAAATGGTCTCCTCCCGTGAGGATGTTAGGCTCTGGGCTTATCATGGAATGAGGCTTCGAGTTCTCTCCAGCAGAGGTGGGGAATCTAAGGATCAGTGTTCAGCTGATAGTGCACATACTATACCTGTTTGGGACTGGGCAGTGGAACCAAGGGGAAGGGGTAGGTCTGTGGCTCTGCTCAGTGGCAGCAGGTATTGCTGATCTATCTTTCTGCTTGCGTTGGCAGGTTGGGTCATGGGAGGAGAAGGTTTGTCCCTTGCTAGTGGAGTGGAGGGGTTGGGGGGAGGAGAATGAAATGATTGGTCCCAGTTGGGGTTTGGTGGACTGGATGATGTGTGAAGAGGTATATGGTGTGTATGAGCATACATGAAAGAAAGATTGTATGGCTGAATAAGATTGATGTGACTGAGTCCTGGCTAAATACTCTGTAAAGCTATTTACCACAGATAAGAACCATACCGAAAATAGCTTTCCATATTTTAGGCCCTTGTTCTTTAGCCTTTGCTGGGACATTATCAATCCTATTTTGACAGATCTAGAATGGATGACCTTCCCTTTTCCCCTTATGACACTCATGTGCCTACTCCCCCTCAGATGCATGCTTCTGGTATAGAGAATTTTGGTCAGCAGAAGCACTTAGTTCTTTCTCTCAGAGAAAGAAGTCAAGAAATTATAATCTTGAGAGAAACCAATAATACTTTTATTTTTATTAATAGCCTTCACAGTCTTTCTAAGCACAAATAAATTCTGGCCTTTCTTAAGTAATTTTTTGTGCTCACATATGCCCCTTTGAAAAATTCTACTGAAAGCCCCAATTAAGTATCAGGGGTTCTGTGCAAGGCTTCTCATGTGGTAAATGGGGAATTTCTCTATCTCTTGTAGATGTAGTCCTTGGAAGAACTGTGAAAGGAAATAGCAGTAACAAACTGAGACCTTGGCTAGAAAATCAAGCAAACACAGTCACACTGGTGTTGTCTAGCACCTTCAGTAATGGAGAACATGTCTGGGAATCTGGAAGTTACCCAAAATGGCTTCTGAACAGCCATAAGAGGGAAATGATGATGTTCCAGCACTGTGCTCTCCAGCTGTTAAAAATATCCTAGGAGACTTTTTTGATCCTTTTACTCTTTACACAAATATCTGAGTATCTTGGTCCTCTAATTTCCAGGCCCACACTAGATTAGAGGCAGCAGAGTAGTGAGAGAAGGGCTGCTACTAGCAGCAGGAGCCAGAGACGACAGAAATGTGCTTTAAAAATATAAGAAGCATCTTGGAGTCCCCTTCACTGACCCCAGGAAAACCGCTAGATTCTGTGCAATGGCCCGTTTGCTTTGGTGACCCTCGGTTATTATACTTAGTGTTAAGAAGCAGGAATGTGTATAATATGTTCAAGAAAACAGTTTCAATAAAATTTGGTTGAAATTAATTTTGTGACTTAAAAGCTCTATCTGAAAAAGGTCCTTAATGTTGAAACATTGCCACCAGCACATACACAGATGCTTAGCACCAAATAGCACCGGCATTACTCTGACCGGAGTCACCGTAAGCCCTTTTCCTGAAGGGGAAGAAGGGCTGATCATGGCTTCTCCCCCTCACTGACTCTGCCTTCTCTTTGCAGCTCTGTCCCGGCCCTGGCTGAAGAAGCCTTGAGGAAGCAGCACAAATGTTTGCTCACAACAGAGCTTTGAACTGGTGCTCACCCACCCCTGTCACTGGAATGCTCAGCCCTGCCCAGAAGACCGTCCTGGAGCCACAGAACCACCCCTCGGCTGCAAAATGTGCCGGAAAACCCTGGGGACCCAGCGAGCTCAGCTCTCCCTTGTGGGTCACCAAGGAGTCCGAAAACTCCCTTCTGACCCAGCTCCTCCAAAGAAAGCAAAAAAGTCATTGTCACTGTCTCTGCCGATAAGGCTCGGCACGCAGCTGTGTCTGCCCACATGGGGACTTTTGTTCTCTCTCTTTGTGACTTCTGAGACTTTTCCATGGGGAATGTTCTTGGTGGTACCCCACCCCACCATGGAATTGCAGGCCTTGTGACTGAAGGAAAAAAAACGAGGACTCGTGCACCCTCTGGTGGTTGTGACGAGTAACCATGACTTCACAAAACCCAACTGAGTTTTGATAGTGTGCAAACTTTCTGAGTCTTACTGCTTTCTCCTTTCTTTCTTTTCTTCATTCTAAGTATCCTTTTTAACTTGTATGTTCTTCAGGGACATTGACTTCTTCTGTGAAATAACTGGAAAAGTTAGAGCAACTAGGTCAGCAACTTGGAGGCATCGATGGGGGCTCTACGTTGTAGGTAGACAGGACAGCAGGATGCCTATTCTGTGACTTTGAAGGTTCACAGATCACCTCACTGTCTTATTTTCCTACCAAGTTGCCTGACACAATGTCCTAGTTTGTGGTTAGGGGGGTTTAGCAGACTTACAAATAGCTATAGTACAGTTGCTAGTCCATTTAGCCCTCTTTCCTCACAAGAACTACTCAGATTTTTAACATAAAGGACAATAAGCAGTATCTGTTTTTGCTTGGCATTAGTTGTTGTTTTATGTGGCTGAGTAGGTTAGTGTCTATCAAGAGAGCTTGGTGCAGACATTTCTTGTACCTGTGAATATTGTTTTACGGGAGTGTATTTATCTAACAAGCAGCTTGCATAAGAGGGAAGGGATCTGGAAATATTTTCAGGTTACAGAAGTATTTTCCCCCACTCCAATCTAACCCAACCCCCACTTTGATCTATCCTGCTTCATTCACTTTGAGGCTAGATGGTGAATTGCTTCATCTTTTTTTGTTTGTAACAGTGTTGGAGAATGAATCATTAAAACTGTTGTTATTGTTGTCTGTTAGAGCAACACTATCCAGATGTAGGATGGAAATGTAAAAGGTTACAGATTCTACCCTAAAGGTCCTAGGAGAAGAGTAGAGGCCAGATTAATTTACTGGTTATTTTACCCATAATTGCTGCTTTTGGAGATCTGATGGTGAGCTCTTGCTGTCTCAAACTCAGGGAAATAAGGAGCAGTATGGCTACCTCTCCAAGAGGACAGTTATGCCACAAATCCATCGATGCCCCTTTTTGGGTCTAGGTCTGTTTTAGAATAAGCTAGATAAAATCAGAGTTTGTCCTCTTTGAGAAGAATACCAGGATGTGGGCTAGGAACTAGAAATTTGAGGTCTACTTTGGATTAAAGGCCTTTCTTTTGTAAATTTTTGAATATTGATGATTACCTGAATTACTGTTTGAACACCTGTTATATTCTAAGCCCTATCTAGAAAGAACTGCAAGTCTAGGAATGAACTGACATTTTAGTGAGAATTTGTCATTCTTACTGTTAGGTTTTTCTAAGATTCCCTGGTACTCCCAGTTGTCTGTACAGAGCAGACTAAAGAAGAAAACCTATTTCAAGCAGGCATGTGAGCCCAAAAACCCAAGTTTTAAATCACTTTGGTGCTTTTCATGCCCAACTGCTTGGGGTGTAGGCTTCTTAAGAGTGGCAGGGCTCATTCACTTTAAAATTGCCCCTCTGGGGCCTTCCCAAGAGCAATGACAGGTGAACTGGGCAAGGAGGTGGGGAGAAAGGATTGTGAGAGAACTGGAACAGTCTTAGTGAAATAGTTGCCAGCCCCTTGAATTTTGTAGTTATTGTTGGTATTTGAATCTATAACTCTAGAAGTTTCCTTTTCAGCTGCTATGCTAAAATACTCTGCACAGGGATATATCTTTTGGGCTAGCCTTGGTTTGTACCATTCAGCCTAAAAGAACATTTAGTACTTTGATTTAAAATTCTCTCTTCTGCCAGCAGTGTGTGCATAGCAAACAGACAGTGGCACTTTGCAGCATAGGTTAGGACTCGTCTTGAACTGCACAAAGTATTGCCTTTCTTTAGGGAAATTCTGGCATTTCCCACTGACCACTTCTCTTACCAACTCTTTTGTACGTGACATTGTAAGTATTGTAAATGACTTTGCTAGAGGAACCACCTTGGCTTAAGGATAAATTTGCTGACTAGTCATCAAGTTTATTTAGAAGGTTTCCAGAAAGTAGGTGCCACACTCTGAAATCTGGGATTTAGCCTGGGGAATATTGAATTGGGCAAACACTCACATTTTCAGTGGCATTCATGATTAATTCTGGAGGTGCTGGAACAGCAATTTGGGCATAGACTACAGTACTAAGTTGCTGAGATGTGTTAAATAGCCTTTATTTTCCATCCATAGAATCATAGAACATTTCAGCTGGAAGGGCCTTAGAGCTCATCTGGTTCAGTCCTTTTGGTTTACAGATTAGAAAATTAAAGCCAGAATGCTGCTATGCCTTGCTTTAGGTCACACAGCAAGTTATATAACACAACCCATATATCCATCTTACTAAAATAGCTTATTGTAATTGATGCATTAAAACACAGGAGCAGGATAGCTAGGAGAAAATCATCTAACCCTTGTGTTTTCATTTTCACATATTCTTACCCAGTCAAGATAGAGGCTTTATTAAGATTCATTTGAATTCTAAACTATCCAGAGATTTGACAATAGTTTTTTTTTTTTAATTTGCATCTCATTGTGCAGTACTTAAATACAGAGATTTGAATTCCCTAGGAAGTATTAGACTTGGCAGGTGAATTTATAATGCCTTACATATAGTAGGCACTGAATATTTATGGGAATAATTAGGTGGGAAGCAAGATTACAGCTGCTACTACCACCAGGACCTTTGGCATTATTGCTCTTGTTAATTTGTGTACACTTTGAATAGCAACTCATTGTGCCTCTGGCTCTTGACCATATGGGTTCAGTGGTTAAAGGCCTGTGTTGATGGAAGAGACTGGGAATGAGAAAAATCAGTGTCTTGTAGGCCTGATCAGTGAGGACTATGGGTTGTAGGTGGATAGAAAGGCAGGACTCTAATTATGTAACTTTGAAGGTTCTATCTAGAATTTAAGATTGTAGAAAAAAATGGCATGAGGTGAAAGGAGAAAACTCCTTCAAACTTCCCTTTTCTCCTCAACTAGGAGAAAAACAAAAAGGAGGAGAGTGTTTGTGAGGGAAGACGGGCTAGTAACATTTTTAAACAAGTAGCTTAATTTCTTGTCAGGCTACTAGATTCCCCTCCCGTCTCCCCCAAATTCTAATCATCATGACCAAGTATCAGTCCAAAATAATTGTAGTGAGATGAGGTTCCCATACAATTAAATACGATCTCTAAAAAGAGGGATTGATGAAGTTTTTAATGAATTTGAATCAGAAATAATGAGGACATGTTTTCATATTCAGAGGAAGACAAGAGCCAGGGCAGTAGTTTGTTTGATTATCCTAGCTTAGCTTAGAAAGCTGTTCACATTCTTGAATTGGAAGGCCACTTGGATGTGATTTACAGCAGTGATAACAGGCTGAGGTCAGCAGAAATGGTAGGCAAGCTGTGCCAGCCACAGGGTCCTCCACAGGTTCCAGCTGGCAGATCTGGCTTTTGCTTTTTGCTTGTTAACCCATTGGTTACAAAGATAAGAAAATGTGTGCATCTTGATTCATTTTCAAGAATCTTAAAACGTGATATAACCTGTATAATTTGAGGAAATCTTTCCCACGTTTGTTATTTCAAATTGTTCCTGAGGATTTCACAGAATCTGAGTTGGCAGGGTCCTCAGAGGCAAATGGGCTAACAAATAAGAAAACTGCAGCTCCCAGATGATGAGTCACTTGCCTGAGGTCACACAGGGAATAAGTAACATGACCAGCATATTTAAACCTCTGTCCTCTGACTCTAAATCCAGTGTTCATTCCATTGTACCACATTAATGTCCAAGTCATCTACGCCAACACACTATTGAATAGGAACTCTTTTAAAATAGTTTCGAGTGGTCTTCAGACAGAAGCTAGCTTATATTCAGAGACCTCCAATAAGAGGAATTCAACTACCTCCGAAGGAACCCCATTCCATTTTGGATCGCTTTAAGCGTTTCCCTCCATTTTGTGGAACTAGAATTTTCCTATCTGGAATTAATATCCATTTTACTTTTCCATTTGAAAGCCCTTTATCTTCTTGATGAGGGCTACTGGATTGCTGGTGAATAGAGCTCCAGGCCTGGAGTCAGGAAGAGTTAGGTTTAAATGTATCCTCAGATATTTACTAGCTGTGTGACCTTGGGCAAGTCACTTACTCCTGTTTTCCTCATTTTTCTCACCTGTAAAATGAGTTGGAGAAGGAAATTGCAAAACACTTCAGTATCTGCCATGAAAACCTCAGATGGGGTCGTGAAAAGTTAGTCATCACTGAAACTACTAAATAACAATATCTCCTTGACTCCCCTAAATTTTCTGTACTCCACAGTGAACATGTGATAATTTCTCCAACTGATCCTTGTATAGCATAGTCTCCTGTCCTCTCACTATCCTCTTGGATCTGTTACTCGTCCTAAAATATGTCACCTGGAATACAATCCTTGATTCATGGTCTGCCACAGTGCACTGGGACTGTGACCTTCCTTGTACTGTGCTTTGGTTTATTTAAAGCCACTTCATTACATCTAACTTCTTTCTTTTTAAATTCAGTTTTATTTTCAGTTTCAGATTCTCTTACACTTTTCTCCCCATCCCCCATGCACTGAGAGGGCAAGAAAAACAAAACAGATTACAAATTATTACAAATATGTGTAGTCAAATAAAACAAATCCCTGCATTAGCCATGTCCAGAAAAAAAAAAAAAAAGAGGAAAAAACCAGGCTTCAGTCTGTGTGCTAAATCCATTGGTTAGCTCTGTTTGGAGTTGGGTAGCATGTTTCATTGCTCTTGGTCATTGTATTTATCAGAGTTCCTAAAACTTTCACATTTGATTCTCCTTATAGGATTACTATACTGTGTATATTGTTCTCCAGGTTCTGCTCACTTCACTTTGCATCAGTTCATATAAATCTTCTCAGGTTTTACTGAAACCACTTCCCACACCATAGAATTCTAACACATTCTTACACCTTAGCTTGTTCTTGATAGGCATCCCCTCCATTCATAATGCTTTTCCATAGAAGCAGCTGTTATAAATACTTTTGTACATATAGGTCCTTTCCCATTTTCTTTGATCTTGTTGGGATGTAGGCCTAAGAGTGGTATTGCTGGGAAAAGGGATACACAGTTTTTAGAGCTCTTTAGACGTAATTCCAAATTGCTCTCCAGAATGATTGAACTAGAGTAGAGCTTCTCCAGCAGTGTATTAGTGTCCCTACTTTTCCACATCCATTCCAGAATTTGTCATTTTTCTTTCTGATCAATTTAGCTAATCTGACAGGTGTTGCACTATGCTTCTTAAAACTCTGGGCTTTTTAAAATTTTAAGCAGTTTTATACACGGTTGAGTCAAACAGAACTTGTAGTTTACTGAAACCCGAAGATACTTTTTGTATGAACTCTTTAGTCCTACCTTCCACATTCTGTACTTTGTACATTTGAGTGTTTTGAGCCCTCTGGATTTGAGTGTTTCATTCATGGTCTTCCTTTTTTGCATCATCAGTATTACTAATGCTCCCAACCCCGATAGGAAATGCATTTAGTTTTGCTTTATTTGGGACAGAGAAGAATTATATGAGGAAGGGATTGTAATAGTCAATGGCAAAGCAAAAAAAGGTAATGACACATTTATATGTAGAAGAAAATATAAAAGAAAGTTCAGAAATAAATGCTCCTTAAATTTAACCTCTGACAGTTTCTAGCTATGACCCTGGGCAGGTCACTTAATCTCTGTCTGCCCCAGTCTCCTCAGTTTTAAAATGGAGGTAATGATGGCACCCTCATGGCTGTGAGGATCAAATAAGATACTTGTAAAGCACTTAGCTCAGTGCCTGGCACCCAGCAGGCACTTAATAAACATTTCCTTCCCCCCTCCCTTCCTTCCTTCCTTGCACTGCCTCCCCTTTTAAGTTCTAGAAACCTTCTCTTTTATATAATACAGATTAGAGTTTTGCTAACAATCCAAATCAGGTCCACAGTCCAATTTCAAGTTTGAAAACTCTTCCCCTTTTATGAAGGCCGGGATATCTGTCAGCATCCTATCCTGGCCTTTTACCCATTCACAGTTTTTCAGAGATCACTGGGAACATCTCAGCAACCACAGCAGCCAGTTTTCAGCTGGCCAAAAGGATATACCTGGAAACCGATTCCTTTGAGGCTGGTTTTCCAAACTTATTGAGGATAGCTCAATGCTCTCTTACTATATTGTCACTTATCCTGGATATTCCCCTATCCTGCTAAGCATTTTAAGAGTGTTCTCCTTTGTAGGGAAAAAAAAGAATAGTTTAGAAAAAAACTAAGGGTTCTTTCTTCATCCATTATTGTTGCATTGGCCCTAATTGTTCCCACCATAAATTAAAAAAAAAACCCTTTTAAAAAACCTTGGCATTCTTTGTCAGCCTTGGGTCATTCTAAACCTCACGCTGCTGATATTTTGGGTTTTTTTTTAGGACCTTTCCACTCTTACAGTCATTCTCATGTCTGCCCTCATTGCTGTCTTTTATGTCTTTTTACTGAACTTGACATAAACGTTTCTGTATACAAAGAAAATAAAAAAGATTATATATGAAATTTTGAGTCTATTACATCCAGGCTTTTTTTTTTAAGCACATATTAAATTTAATATGATTGTACCATTGTTGTCCTGCTTGTCAGTGTCTCCTGAAATTCCTTCTGTTCTTCTCTATGTGTTTTAATGTGTCATTGAGATAGATATATATATATATTTTTATTTTTTTTTTTGTATCATTGTTACTACCTGCCATCCCCATTCCTACCCTTTCTCCCTCTAGTAGGGAAAGCATTTAGTTCATCTTACTTGGGGCAAGGAAGATTTGGAAAGGGGTTCTAATAGTTATGACAAAGGAGAAAAGAGTTAATGAAACACATAGATACAGAAGAAAGTGGAAGAGAGTTCAGAAACAGACACAGTGAAACAGATAGTATTGTAATTACTATTAATTATGTACATTTAAAAAATTCAAGCTGTACATAATTGATATTTGTGGTTTTTCGATGTTATTCTCTTTCTTTGTTTTTTGTATATGGAAATGATCATATTGGTAACTATACAGTTCACAATTTAAAAAAAGTTTAAACCCCTTCCATATGACAAATACGTATAATCGGGCAAAACAGATTCACATATTGGCCTGTCTGAAAATGTATGTCTCATTCTGGGCCTCAGCTAGGAGGTGGGAAGCATGCTTCCTTATGAGTCTTCTGGAGTGAGGATTGATCATTACATTGCTAAGAGATCTGGAGTCTTTAAAAGCTGCCCTTCTTTACATTTTTTTAATCATATAATTTGTTGTTTTGTTTGCTACAATTTTTATCAGCATCATTTGATACAAGTCTTCTCAGGGTTCTCTGAATCTGTCCTCTTGTCATTTCCTAGAGCACAGTAATATTCAATTACATTAATAGGATATTTGGAAAGGAATTTTCAGTGTCTTTAACAATCTAAATTGTTCCATGAATTTCTTTTGTCTTCATACTGGTATCCTTAGACAGCTCCTCCTTTCCTTCCTCATCAGAATCATTTGCGTAGTTAGAATTTCATTCGTGAAAATTTCTCATTCTGTTAGGCAGATTTCCTCTGTAGAATTGTTTGCCTTAGGACTTCCCTGTACTTTCTCTGATCTCTTTCCCCAAGTATAAGACAAATGTTTTTAATTGGGGGAGGGGAAAGGAAGAGGGGATTGCAGTCCATAAACTTTTTTAAATGTCTTGATAACTGTATTTCAATATAATTTCCTTTGTAATCTTATACATCTAAAAACATTCTGAGAAAGGGGTACATAGGTATCAGACTCTGTCAGGTTTTCAGTCCTTGATCAAGAGCTGTAAGATAAAGAGGTTACTTCCTTCCAAGATTCTTTTCATTTCTAATTTAGTATCTATTTTTTTCCTTGTTGGTTAAAATTAGATCCAAAATGGGAGCTCCTCCCCACCTTCTGAAGAATAAAATTGTCATTGTCAAAGTTAAGAATTTTTCAGCTGCCAAAACTCCAGCCACTCTTGAGATTGTTGGGAGTTTTCCCATCACTGTTAGGCCTCTATGCCATCTTTCTGATGGTTTCAAAGGGCTCCTCCATTTGTCCAGAGAGTCTCTAATAAGGCAGTTAAAGGCTTTTATCCAGGAGCCTGATTACCCTGTATGGATGACCGATTGGCTTTGTGTCTATTGTATCTCCCTTGTTGATTCTTTTGTAGTTTGTATATGTATAGAACCCAGTATCTCTCTTTACTGTGGATCTTTGGTTGCCATACTAAGTTGGTATCTCTACTTTCATTCTTTTTAACAGCTGGAGGAAGGGGAGAAATTAGTGCTTTAAAATAAGACTTGTAGGTTTCTGTTATGTGTGCTCTGTTCACCATCTAAAAGCAACTCAAAACACATACCTTATCAATGATGGGTAACTAGTTTAACTTTCAGAAACAAAGGAGGGCACAGTATTTTCACAATGCCATCTTATTGGGAACACAAACAGTTGGTTAGATGAACCATACATTGCTTTTTGAACCTGCTTTAAATTCCATGAGGCCCTTTCCTAAAATTTTAGAAGGTTTTTGAAGGATTCTAGAAGTACTGTCCTTTTGGGACTGCATCTCTCCCCTTACCCCAATTCCTTTTCCTTTACTGTGACCTAATTATTGTGATTAACCAAGCAGAAAAAAAAAAAGGCTAAAGCTGCTCCTTGCACTCAGAGCTCTCATCCCATGTATTTCTCAGTTTGGGCTAGGGGCTTCCATCCTCATCCTCTTGTCACCCCGAGATCTTGTTGTGAAGGAGCTCTTGATTGGCTCTCACTTTGATAGATACAAAAATCTAATGTGTACAAGCAAGAGACCTACAAAAAGAAAACCAAGATACCGTTTCTCTTTCGAAAGGAATGGGGAGCTGTTCTTGAAGGAATTGGCAATGTAATGTAATGCAAAGAATATTATAATTACATATCAAAGCAACTCTATGGTCAGCACTCTGCCACCTATAGTGGGGTGACCTTAGGTAATTAATACACTTAACCTCATTGGGCCATAGTTTCTTTGTAAAATAAAGGAGCAAAATTGAGTGATATTCAAGAGCCCTTTGAGCTTTAAAATTCTTTGGCTTCCTCTGGTCTCATTGTCCCTGTTCAGCCTTACCTAGGTCTTTTGAGATGCTGGGCATTCAGATGCCAGCAGATGGAAAGATACACATTTATTATAGCACGGTTCCTCTTTTCCATGTTCTCCTTGGGAATTTGAAACACTGGTTCTTGCATGATTAGAGCTCAGCAGCTCTGACTTTTCCTTCCCTACAAAAGCCTGACTAGTTCTTTGAACTTTCAATGTAGACAGATAGCAGAGTTGAATTTTATCCTCTTCTCCAGTAGTAGAAGCCTCAAGAAAAGCAAACATAGTTTACAAGTCCCTAATCCATGTTCCTTGTCATTTTCCTTTGTCATAGCCAGATTGGACTGATTTTCCTGTCTTTTCTATCTTCCTTTGACATGTTAGACTGTCATCAGAACTTAACTTTTTTATGTTTACTTTTTATATGTGTAAAGCTTGGTAGTAGCTCTCAAAGTGTAATTTATTGTTTTTTTAAATCTCAAGTGTACCCTTCACTTTGTATTATCACAATTAGAATTTTTTCTTGACCTTTATTAGAAACACTGAGGCGTATTTGTACACTGGAACAAGAACTATAATTTGTGACTGCATTCCAATAAATCTTTTA
This sequence comes from Gymnobelideus leadbeateri, assembly GCA_011680675.1. Lineage (NCBI taxonomy): Eukaryota > Metazoa > Chordata > Mammalia > Diprotodontia > Petauridae > Gymnobelideus > Gymnobelideus leadbeateri. The sequence continues at coordinate 94,401 of WOXC01007775.1, forward strand.
TGAAATGTTTACACTAGAATTTTCTAACATGTATGGTGACTAATTAAATGAAATTTCTTCTAAATCCATTTTCAGTCCATTTCAAGGTGGATCGCCATTTCTGATGAGCCAAGATAAGGGTGAAAAAAATAGAAAAAATGTTTTTACCAGTTTTTATCAGTTATATAATGTTTCATGAAAACCAGGGGTGTTTTCTTGCCCTAAGCCTTGTGTCTTATCCACTGTATCCCAGAGGAAACAGCCTTGCTGCTCCCCAGGGCACGGTAAATGACTACCACCCTTCCTGGCTATCTTCTACAACCTCAAATAAGCATCTGGCTGCTGTGCTAATTTTATTTCTCTCCTGCTTCATAAGGAAGCCAAGAAGCAACAAACCTCTGAATTATTTCATATGAGAGCCCTTAGAGGGGGAAAAGGGCTTAATATCCATTCCTTTTGAAAGCAGCTGGAAATGTCAGTCTTGAAGCTGTCTGGAAAACCTGTAATAGGCCCACTGTTGATTATGGTGTCATTAGTTTATACTGGTGGGGTTCCTAAACAAAACAACCTATAAATGTCTTGTTCTGTTTCGCCCCTGCCCAGCATTGGTGCCTAAGCACCGGGCTTTGGAAGGGAAAGGGATGAAGAGAAAAGGGGAGAAATATGGGATGGTGTTTTTGTTTGTTTGTTTTGTTTTGTTTTGCGGGAGGGAGGTAGGGCAATTGGGGTTAAGTGACTTGCCCAAGGTCACATGGCTAGTTTTTGTGTTAAGTGTCTGAGGCTGGATTTGAACTCAGATACTCCTGACTTCAGGGCTGGTGCTCTATTCACTGTGCCATCCGCCCCAAAATCTGGGATCTTAATTGTTGTATTAGGTGGTGATGATTATGATGGGAGTACCTGGAGAAAAGTTCTTTCTTTAAAAAGAATTTCTAAGTTTGACACCAAGAGAAGCTGGAGAAATTCTAGGACTGGAAGCCAATGCATTGTAGTTCAGTAACCTTGTGAAAGGCAGTCAGAAAGGTCTAACCCTACTTCTGTGGTAGGTTTCTCCCAGAAAAGGATGTGTTTGGCTCTTTTCTACCCCTTCTAGCCTTGACTAATCCTTTAAGTGAAAGCTGCTGCATGGACTTTTAGACCCTTTCTACATAGAAAGCCCTAATTAAAATGTTTGGCCTTTTTCTTTCAAAACTGAAACTTGCTTCTGGCAAAATTATGGTCAAAACTTTATACTAATTCATTATATGTAGTTGTGTGACCTTGGAAAAGTCATCTAACCTCATTTTATTTTTAATGAGCAAAAATGAGGAAATTGGGGTCTTCAGGCCAAAGATGGAAGGTTTTGTGGGGAGGCTGGATACATATTCTTGGTATCCTCATGATTTTCCTTATTCTTTAAGCTCTGCTACAACTGCCCTCCTTAAATTTCAGCCCACCGGTTGTTTTTGTTTTGGCCAGAAACCCACTCCTAGAGTGATTATTTAATTTTTGGGCTACGTAATAGGGGCCATTCTCTGCTTTATTTCTTATCTACCCTTAATCACTGAATGAGCATTGCCTCAGTCAAACTGAGAGCTGTTAAGGACCTTAGCTTAAAAAGGCCAGGGTCTCCCACTGCATTTGGAGCCATCCCCAGTCATCCTGATCTATGTCTGGTCACTGGACCCAGATGGTTCTGGAGAAGAAAGTGAGGCTGGCACAGCCCTCCCTCATTTAAGTGCAATTCACTTGGAAGTCATAGCATCACCTCCCTGATGCTATGATCCTCTTTGAGAATAAAGGACAAACAGTACCACCACCAACATACTGTCTTAGCACTTCAGACCATAATCAACCTTTGCTTCTAGACACATCCCTTTTCCTCAACCATCCTGTTAGGACACACCAGTAAATTGGATTGGCCTTAGCTCCAGCCTCTTCTTGTACAGACTACCTCTGGGGCTGTTTTTTTCTTGTGGGTACCTTCTAGCCTCCCTCCTTTCCTCCTCCTACATATCCCTGTCGGGGAGGACAATGTGCCACCCACCCTGTTCCATGGCAGGGTCAGCTGTCGAAGCGAAGGTCAATCCAGTGTATTAGAAGAACATCATCTGATACCAAAAAGTTAAAACTATATCCTGAGATAAAAACAAACCACAAAGCCCTTTGAATTCTTTTAAAAAAAGTAAGGAAGAGTAGAGTCCCCCTATTGTAGAAAAGTTTGCCCAGTATAAGGATAACTGGGTTCTAATACTGCTTTTGCCCCAGTTCTGTCACATTTGAGATTACTTCATTGTCCTTGGTTCCAGTAATCTTCAGTATCTAAAAAGAGGGGGTTAAATTAGATAAGCTCTAAGGTCCCCCCTGTTATTCTGTGGGTCTCTGAATTTAGCTGTCTGGAACTGCAGGGCAGGGAGAAAAGGCCTTGCAAAGCCCTGCCTGGTCCAGTGGAAAGCCTGCTGGCTTTGGAGTCCTGGCATCAGTTCTTGGCTCCGTAACTCACCACCTTCATGATCTTTATCCAGATATTTAACTCTCTGTGCCTTAGTCCTACTTCTAGGACACAAAGAGATTGAACTAGATGCCTCTGAAGTCCCAGTCCTGAATCTATGATCCTAATTCCTGATCACTAGTAAGCAGATTTCCTCTCCCTGTGAAGCGGCAGTGTTGGGGACCACCTCAGTATCGTACCCAGAAGCACCTTAGCTATTACATCGGATTAAAATCACTTTGTTCATCTTTGTAAACTTTAAGGACCTATGTCAGTTGAGTTACTAATTTTCTCATGGAATCTGCAAAGGAATGAAATGAACACATTGGAACCACAAGGGGGAGCTATTGGACTTTGATGACTTCCCAGTCAGGGTCATACCGAGAAATTAACAATTTTGCAGGGCAATCTATAGTTTCAGGGCAGCAGACCCTTGTAGGGTGTAGTAGCAGACATAACACTTGGGATAGTTTGCTGGCCCCCATTGGAGAGTGTGTCCTTGCAGAGCAACAGGGAGCAATTGTGATTGGGAATTAAAGCAACAATGAAATGTGGAAATACAATAACAGGGCTTATACCAGGGCTGGGGAACCTGTGGCCCCAAGACCACATGTGGCCCTCTAGGTCCTCAAGCTCAGCCCTTTGAATCCAGACTTCACAGAACAAATCTCCTTAATAAAAAGATTTGTTCTGTAAAACTTGGACTCAGTCAAAAGGCCGCACCTGGGAACCTAGAAGGCTATGTGTGGCCTTGAGGCTGAAGGTGCCCCACCCCTGGATACTTTCTCATACAATTTAAGTGCCGTCCCCAGAAAGAAAAAAAAAGGTTCAAGAATCAGAAGATACGGGCTCTACTTTCAAATCCGTCAACAGTTAGTTGTGAGTAAGTCTTTAGGAAAAATTTCCCCCCTCTGGGTCTCAATTTCTACATCTGCAAAACGGTTAAGTTAAATTAGCTGACCTATAAGGTTCTTTATATCTCTAATACTTTGAGTTAATGAGAGATCAGAATAAGGTAGGGTCTCTTTAAGAAGGCATTAGTAGAATATGGCACAGCATCCTATATCCAGAGATCTCCCATGTTCAATATTGCAAGAGGACTCACAGGCTGTGGTTGTCTAAGAAGCCAGGCAATGATGGAATTGGTTGGGTGGGGTGGGGTGGGCTGTTCAGTAAAGCAGAGATTCTGGACGATGTCATCCAACACCTCCCTCTTCTCTGTTATCCCTAGACAGAGCTATGTTTCTCTTTAGGATCTCAGGCTCTTACCTGAGAAGTGAAGTCCTCTAATTCTTGCCAAGGTCAGGCAGAGAGTATTTTCCAAGGAGACATTTTGCTTTTCAGGCCTGAGTTTGTCCCCCATAACCTAGTCTCACCTGGCTGCAGATTGAAATGGGAATGTGTATCAGGCAATCTCATAACACCCACCAGTCTCCTAATCTGGAATGATGACTCCATTGATACACCCAGGCCTTGGAGCAAGTATGTGGAAGACCAACAGGGAAGGAAGCATTGATCTAAGCCTCTGCAATCGAACTCATTCCTTGGAGCCATAAGACTGGGGAGAGGAAAAGGATGGAAGTGTAGTAGAATTTCTGTAGTAGGAAAACTAAGATCTAATGTGGGGCATGGAACCTTGTAAGTTTATCCAGATCCACTCCCTTCATTTTGCAGATGACCAGCGGAGGCCTGGAGGGGTGTTGGAATTGTGCTCTGTGCTAAATAGAGAAGTTTAAACTAGGGACCCTCTGAAAATGTCAGAGAAGACAATCAGTTTAATGGACAATACACTGGACTGAACCACCAGACTCCCATCAACAGCTAGTGCTTCAATGTCTTTCTATGTCTTTGGACTAAAGTTCTTAAAAGAGCATTAGGTATACTTCCCACTGCCTTTGCCTCTTGTGGCCTTGCCCGCAGTGCATCACTACTTAGCTGGTCAACTATCATTTACTAAGCACATGCCGGCCCTTTTAGGATACAAAGAAAGTAAAAAAACAAACAAACCTGCCTTTGGTCTCAAGGTACTTCCACATTTTAGGTTGCCTTTGATTTTTGTGTGTTTTTAAATTACATTTTATTTAAAAACATAGTTTTATATTCTCTCCCTTCCTTCTTTCTCCCCCTCATCCAACTGAGAAAGTAAGGAACACAAGTGTGGGGACAGCTAGGTGGCACAGTGAATAGAGCACTGGTCCTGGAGTCAGGAGGACCTGAGTTCAAATCCGGCCTCAGACACTTGACACACTTACTAGCTATGTGACCTTGGGCAAGTCACTTAGCCCCAATTGCCTTGCCTTCCCCCTCCAAAAAAACAAAAACAAAAAAGAAACACAAATGTGTTTTTATATAGTCAAGCAAAACATCCTCACTTTGGCTGTATTCCATATATGTCCATCACCTCTTCCTTAGGAGATGGGCGGCATGTTTTGTTTTGAGTCCACTGGAATTATGGTTGGTTGTAGAGCTGATCAGAGTTTCTAAGTTTTTCAAAGTTGTTTGTCTTTACAATATTATTATTGTGTAAATTGTTCTAATTTTGCTCATTTCACTCTGCATCAGTTACAGAGCTATGTTGGAGTCAGCTCATAATTTATTATTTTGCTGATTGTCTAAGAACTTTAAAAGTGGTGGAGAAAATGGTTATAATGCAGATTAAACTTAAAAGTGTGTAATGCATGCTTTTTTTGGTAGGAGTGGTAGATAAACATTTACCGGCATATTACTGTCCAGTTCATACAGGACTTCCCAAGTCTTTCTGAAGCCACCCTCCTTATCACTTTTTTACAGCACAATAATCTTCCAGCACAACCATACTTGTTTACACATTCCTCAATTGATGGGCATCTCTTCGGTTTCCAGCTGCCATTGGTGTTTATCTTAATCTGTCTAAAAATACTGGGAGACAGTGAGCACATTACATGTAACATACATACACATATTAATTGGATGAACATGAATCTTGAGCCTGTACTTGGTATGTAAGTTCAAAAGGATGGTGGTGCTGAAGATGTCTATAAACGATGCGTTTGTAAACGCTGGCCCTCTGGGGTAAGACCCTACTTTCAATCCCTTTAGTAGATGAAAACAGGCACATGGTGACATTTATCAGGATGGCATCAGCAGCAGAATCAACTTTGTCTCAGTTTGTCAACTCATGTAAGACTTAGATATAGGCAGAGATACACCCCGTGTATCTCCCTTTAAGGAAATCCAACACCTGAAATCTTGATTTATATACTAAAGCTGCAATGAGAGGTGATCCTTGAATTTACACCAGCATTCATTTCATTAAAAAATATTTGGGAAGTGAAGCACTGTGTACAAAGCAGAATCCTTCCAAAAACAGACAATGACAGTTATGCAAGTGAAAACGCTTCAGATCAAATACATGGATAATGTAGCACTGGCAGTTAAAGCACAACTTGCCTTGCTTTTAGCAAGTGGTAAACTGCTCATGCAAAGTTAAAAGTTGAGTTTGCAATCAATCTTTTACACCTTTTTAACTTTTCAGGCATTGTACTTGGTGGGGGTAGAGAGTGTTGTGAGTTTGGCATTTGTGTGCCAGGCTGAAACAGAATTAATGTATTAAAACTCCCCAAAATTAATTTATTGAATTATTTTAGGTTACATTCCTCTTAACTGGGACTTGAAGGAAGGTAGAAGATGGAGACGAGGAAAGAGAGCATTCCATGCATGAGGGACAGCCAGTGAACATGTCCAGAGTCCAGGGAATGGAGTATCTTGTTTGAAGAACAGAAAGAAAGCTGGTGTCACCGGATCAAAGAACATGGAGAGAAAGGTTGGGGTGGAGAAAGATTGTGATGGGCTTTGAACATCAAATAGGGTTTTATGTTTGATCCAGGAGGTGATAGGGAGCCCCTGGAATTTATTGAGTAGGAGTGACAGTGCTTCAGGAAAATCACTTTGATGGCTAAGTGAGGGATAGACAGGACTGGGGAGAGGCTTGTGACTGGCAGACCAACCAGCAAACTATTGCAAAAGGACCTGCATTAGGCAGTATCAGGGGAGAGATGGGGGCATAGCTGAGAGATAAGGTAAAAGTAAAATCAACAGACCTTGGCAACTGATTGGACATGGGCAGGGTTGGGTGAGAGACAGTGAGGAGCTGAGGGTGACGTCTAGGTGGTGAGCCTGAGGGGCTGGGAGGATGACCTTGAGGGAAGTTAAGAAGGGAGGATTTGGAAGGAAAGATAACAAGTTCTGTTTCTGACGTTCATTGAGTTTACGATGTCCATAGGACATCTAGTTTGAGAAATCTAAAAGGTGAGGCAGCTAGGTGGGAGTGAATAGAGCACCAGTCCTGGAGTCAGGAGGACCTGAGTTCAAATTCGGCCCCAGACACTTAACACAAAACTAGCCGTGTGACCTTGGGCAAGTCACTTAACCCCAATTGCCCTGCCTTCCCCCCTCCAAAAAGCAACAACAACAACAAAGAGATGTCTAAAAGGCTAGATAAGGATATTTGAAGATCATTAGTATGAAGATAATTGGATCCATGGGAACTGATAAGATCAGGTGAAATAACACAGGGGGAGAAGAAGACCCAGGACAGAGAGTTCCTGTGTGACCCCATGGCTCGCCAATGTAACCTGGATGAAGCAAACTAGACTGAGAAGGTGGGGAGAGAGGGAAGAGGGGCCACCTGAAAACCTAGAGAGAAGAGAATGCTGCCAGAGTCCTCAGAGGTGATTTAATCCTGTCCCCTCATCTTACAGAGGAGGAAACTGAAGTTCAGGGAAGGAAGGACTTGTCTAAGATCCCACAGTCCCCTCCCCTCTCAGCAGAAGAGAGTAATCAACCATCAAAGGATGAGGTCAAGAAGAGGCATTAGATTTGGTGACTTTGCAGGGAGCACTTTCTGTTCAATTATCAGATTGGGATCCAGACTGTGGAGAGTCAAGCCTTCAGTTTTAAGGGATCCTGCAAGGTTAGAGCTGAGAAGGAAGGTGGTTTTGTGCCCCTTTTTTGGAAAGAACTGCAGAGAACACCAGCATTAGGACCAGAGCTCAGCCAGCCCTCAGAGGTGGTTCTTTGCCTGGAAACTGCCTAATTCAATCCAATCTTACAGAAATGTGCAAATCTGAGGACATCAACCCATTGGCCCTAGAAATGGTCATACTTTTTATCTTTGCTCACCAGAACCTTATAGATATTAGGCATGTGATTTGTACATAGTCTACGTAGAGATAATCATTGAACCCATAGCAGCTAGCAAGATCTCCCAGGGAGAGAGTATAGAGTGAATATAGAGCCTTGGGAGATGGCATGGTTTAGGCTAGTCGACTGATTGACTAACTGATAGAATGTATACAAAACACTGCAAACTGAAAAGTGCTACATTAATCCCAATTGCTGTTATTGTTACTGTTATTGTTATTAAAGGAATCAAGTTGGAGGAGGAGAGGAACAGACAGAGACATAGAGAAGGAGTGAAAGGAGAGAGAGTGTGAAAGGAGAGAGAGAACAGGAAGGCAGAGAGAGAGAGAGAAATGTTGGTAATTTTGGAGAAAACAGTCTGATTTGAGTGATGGGGTTAGAAGCCAGATCATGAACGACTGAGAGAGAGTGAGAAAGTAAGGAAATGGAGGCAGCCCTGGCTGTGAGAGAGAAAAATCAGAAGATAGCTTAAGGGGATAGCAGGGTCAAACATGGGTTTACTAGAGTGACCAGTAGATTTGGAGTTAGACAGTCAGTCGATAAACATTTATTAAGCACCTACTATGTACCAGTCATAGTGCTAAGTTCTGAGGATGCAAATACAAATAAAAAGGACAGCATCTACCCTCAAGGATCTTACAATCTATTTGGGCAAGACAGCACACAAAAGGAAGCAGAAAAGAGGGGAGGGGACTATGGGATCTTAGACAAGTCCTTCCTTCCCTGAACTTCAGTTTCCTCCTCTGTAAGATGAGGGGACAGGATTAAATCACCTCTGAGGACTCTGTCAGCATTAAATCTGTGACTAGGTCCTGGTGCATAAGATCAGAGCAAGTTTGGAAGCTCCATCCCATCTTGGTGTAAATGTGAATCTAGTGCCTTATGCAAAGGAAAGGAGCGGCACACAGGGAGGCAGCATAACACAAGGGAAAGACTATTGACTGAAGTCAAAGGGCTTGGGTTCCAATCTCTCCAGGCCCATTTACTACCTGTATGACCTTGGACAAGTCACTTAGGCCTAAGCTTTCTTATCTGCAAAATGAGAGGACTTCTAACATCCCCTTTAGCTGTAAATCTGAGATTCTAAATAAAAGATGAAATCTCAGATGAAAAAATGGTGGGGGGGGGATGTGTATGTGCCTGGGCAGGTAACAAGAATAACTATAAAGAGCATCTGATATGAAAAGATTAGATGGCTTAGTCAGAGAGCAGGGATGGGAATATGGACACACGTGGAGAGATCACTTTATAAAGCAATCAATCACTTCTCTCCCGTCTGACCCTTTTAAAACAAAACAAAATGCCAGCACAGTGGTTCAAAAATCAATAAACAGGGGCCAGTGCTGTGCTGATGAGGAGCTGCCAAGCACTTAGTCAGCCACAGGGGCTGAGAACTGACCGGGCAGGATGTTCTGGGGATAAGAAGGTTCTTGGGAGAAACCCCAAGTCAGGTCATTCTGTCCCCAGACTCAGTGACATTGATTTCCCATTTATGAGATCCTCAGGATGGGACAAATCAGAGTCACTCGATTACCTCTCAGCCTGAGAGGTTCAGTTGACCCTGACCCTGTTTTGGATTGTCAGAGGGTTCCCATCCACTGTAATATTTCATTTTAGAAACCCCTTACCCAGCCCAGGACCATTATTGGAAGAGGCCTGATAAAAAGGAGGTTCCTGTGTGTGTCTTCACCCATGACACAGAACCAGGTTTTTGGAGCCTCATCTCTTATTTCATATCTACAGACATTTATTAAATGCTTACTGTGGAGCAAGGGGAGATTGCAGCATAGTGTACTGGATAGGCAGCCAGCCCTGGAGTCAGGAAAACCTGGTTTTGTGTCCATCCTTGGACATATACTAGCTGGGGGACCACAGGTAGGTCACATAACTTCTCAATGCCCAGGCAACTCTCTAGGTTTAAGGGACAGATAAACTGCTGATCTGAATTGGTAGAAGTTTTTATACCAGAAATGCCCTGCACTGATGAAATCGCAGACCAAAGCAAGCAAAAATGAGTAACACACTGTACTAGGTATTGGCAAGTTGAGGGTAAGAATGAAATTGTTTCTGCCCTCAAGGAACTTACATTCAGTTTCCTAAAATCTATTGGATAACTTTTCAAGTTTCTCCTAGGAATAAAAAATATACTTGAGATCATATGACCCATAACCCAAGTTCCAAGGCTCTGCATCTGGATGGGATAATCTCAGGTTCTTAAAACACTGAAGGAGAATCTAGCTTCTGAGAAGTAGCCTTCTTCAGGGCCTGATGGATTCCAGAAAAACATGCTACGTTTTCTCAAAGTTAAAAAACAAACAAACAAAAAAACAAGTAGGACTTAAAGCCAGCCTTAACTCCTGGGAATCAAAATTACGGGATCTTTTAGGACTTGGGCCCAAAGTCACTTGGTTGACTTCTTCAGTTAGCCTGAAGTCACATTCTCTCCCCAGTGGTCATGACACTCCTCAGTAGTGGGCAGAAGGGTTCATTCTGTACTCCTCTGCCTTAGTGGGGAGATTGTGTCACATTGACTCTGCCCCCACATTTCTAAAACCTCCGGCTACTAAGCTTCTTCTGCTTTTGCCAGAGCCAAGTCACTGAGCCAAGGGGCTCACTGGCTGAACAGAACTAGGCACAATCACTGGTTGACACAGGCCAAAGCAAAGATTCTATCTCCCTAGGGTTATTCTGCGGCTATAAAGCAATGGGAGGTTCAGCAACATTTGTCCTCTGAAGACCAGGAATGTTGCCACGAGCCTTCTAAACATTGCACAAGCCCTCTGGGTAGAACAACTGTGTATTTCAACATTGAGTTCCCAAGCAAGTTTGAATTTTCATCTACAGCACTGCTGAGTTACAAGGCTATCAATCCATCAACAAGTGTTTATTGAGTATGGATATGCCCAGCTCAGGGCTCCACCTGTGGAGAGCAGAACACATTTACATTCTAGTTGGAAGGAGACAAGAAAAGTGGACAATTACAGAAGACCATAAGATCTAAAACCCAAAGATAAATGGCATGATATCCACTCTTAGCGCTGCTCTTGGTGGGTCACAACGTTCTGGGCTCCCTTACTCCCCTTTGTTAATTTTTGACACTTCACCCCACCTTACCTCCAACACCTATGGGAGCAAGAGCAGGGTGTGTGGTTAATGTCCATGGGTATAACATTATACACATGCATGTGGGCATAAATAATAGGGTTGGGGTTAAAGGTGTTGACAAGGCTTTGGGAGAGGAGAAAGAAGCATCTTAGCCCTCCTGGTGTGTCTGAGAAAACTCTGGAGTCAGAGAGTGTGCCATAGCAGAGGCCCGTCGTGGACCCTGCAAACCCTTGGGAAATTGATTTGTCCATTGCTCTCAGCCCATATCAGTAGGAGCCACCTATTCCATCTTCCCCACTTGCCAGCTCAGAAATACTCAGGCTCCAAGATACCGTCTTCTCACTGACATGGATGCACCAGCTATGTCCTTCCATCTTGCCTCCTTCTTGTCCGTAGTGCTGCTACCTGCTGTGCGCGAGACCATTTCCTCTAGATTTCTTATAGAGACAGCGCGAGAGCAGTGGATAGAGAACTGGGTGTGGAGTCAGGAAGACGCAAGTTCAAGTCCAGCCTCAGACACTTGCTAGCTGTGCGACCTTGCTGGGCAAGTTACTTAAACTTTGTCTGCTCCGGTTTCCTCAAATATAAAATGGGAGTGACACTAGTAACTCCTACCTCCTGGGCTGTCGTGAGGATAAAATGAGATAATATTTGTAAAGCACATAGTAGAACGTCTGGTACATAGTAGGCATTTAATAAATGCATGTTAACTTCTTCCTTCTGTGAATATCAGTGCAGCATTTAAACTGGGGTGGGGAACCTGCAGCCTCCAGGTCACATGTGGCCCTCTAGGTCCTCAAGTGCCGCCCTCTGACTGAATCCAGACTTCACAGAACAAATCCCCTGGATAAAAGGATTTGTTCTGTAAAACTTGGGCTCAGTCAAAAGGCTGCCCCCAAGGACCTAGAAGGGCCCATGTGCCCTCGAGGCTGCAGATTCCCCACCTCCCCACTCATACTACATACTGCATGACCAGCCTTCCACCTTTTCTGACCATGCCTTGTCTAGATGATATATTTTATGCCACCTCTTTGTTGGGCTTTTGTTTTTGTTTTTGTTTGCTTTTTGGACGGGGGGGAGGTAGGGCAATTGGGGTTAAGTGACTTGTCCAAGGTCACCCGGCTAATAAGTGTAGGGCCCGGTATTCTATTCACTGTGCCACCTAGCCGCCCCCTTATGCCACTTCTTATATGCAAGTCATTGGTCGTCATACACTGCAGCCAACTTACACTGACTGGAGGTCTCCCTGTTTCCTTGCAGGCCACATACAACCTTGATGCTTCAGATATTATAGTGTTCCATAATGTTTCATTTTGGCCTGTTTTGTTGGCCCCAGTTCTTGGGATAATTTGGTTGGACCACACAGAAAATTTTCTTCATACTTGCCCTCCTTTTTTATTTTCCTTCTTGGTTCCACTATTTCACCGGGTGGCCCTTCATTGGCCCGATCTGAGTGCTGGTTGGTGTGGAAGCTTGGACCTGCTCTGTTCTTCTGTCCTAGGCCAACTCGCCTCTCCTTCGGCAGTCTGATGTCCCTCTACTCGGAAGCTCACCATCTTACTGTTGGCTTCTCAATCAACCTTTGTCCTCCTCTACGTGGAAGCTGTGAACTCAAGTCATGGTCAGCATTGCCTCATCCAGCAGCAGGAACTACAGGTGTGCATCTCCCTACCTAGCTTTCCTTGATGTCCTTCTTTGTTATTTTGTGAGATGACATTTTTCATGACCTTCCATCATCAATAGATGGTTTCATATCAATCATAAGGTTTCGGGAATGAGATTATATTCTAAATTAGGGCTGAATTTGCCTATGATATCTATGATTGACAAAGAGATCAAGGCTTATGTTAACTGAAGTGGTCCCTGGGTCTTTTTGTGGTGACTTTTACATTGATTAAGCATCCATTGGAAATTATGATGATTCATATTAATAGCTTTTCTTCTAGCATCAGTAAGTTATTTAACTAGATTAGGTTGGAGCTATTTTAATTAATTGTGTGCTTTGCCTTCTGTTCATCGTTATCCTTCTAATTTGGTGTTGATTTCATCCCTTGTCCTAACAAGTCTAATCATACATGCAGATACACGCATGCACGTGCACACACATACACACACAGAATTGGAAAAGATTTCCACATTAGTAATCAGTTGTTTCCTGTCTATTAAGATAGAATCTATTTAATTTTTGTGACGTTGTTTACTGTTTGCCATATCCAAACTTTTCTAGTTCTCTTCATAAATGAAACATTTATGAGAAATATTGAATAGTCAACATATCTTTGGCCAATTTTGTTTCTTAATCCTGAACCTTATATTTCAGCGTTTTTTATTTTGTCATTCTCTCTTATGCCCACTCTTACATTGAAATTGCCAGGTATTCAGGTACATGTTGACTTAGTTTGGTGGATTTTGTCGACTTGTAGGATATCTTCTGCAATAGATTTTGGCACATTAACTGTGATTATCTTCATGGAGGTCTTTTTGCTTGTGCTTATTACAAACCTTACAAAGTGAGATGGTTACATGTCCCATGAGATGGTTTTTGTTGCTGTTGTTGACTAATGAAGCTAACTCTGACCCTTCCTTTCCTTGCCTCTCCAAAGAGAACCTTCGATTTAGCCACAACTTGGTATTTTGTTTCCATTTATAGTGATAATGTCGATATCGATAGGGATCAATTTCCATCAAAAGTAGGTTGATTTATTGATCAATGAGCAAGTATCTAACATTGGGAATACAGGCAGTTAAATTAATGCTTATGGACAGTCTGAAAACTGGGATTCCCAGCACCGTCTCCTTTTTTTCATTACTCTATCGTCATAACTGCAGAAGCAGAAGGGGTCATGCAGGACTGTGGGCCATCTTTTTTGTCATTACAAAACAAAATCATATTTTATTTCAATATTGTCGACATAAAAGCACACACACACACACACACGCATGCATTCACACACCCACAATGAGGATGGAAAGGAGGTCTCCTTTACATAAATACGAAATTAAAACCACTTGCAAATAATAACTCCCATCTTTTCTCTGCCTCTTGTATGGGGTCCAAGGCTGGTTGTGGAAGGCAGATGGGACAAGAGTCTCATCAATAAGTTATTTCACTAGGTTAGGTTGGCACTATTTCAATTAATTTTGTGTTTTGTCTTCTATTCATCCTTATCCTTCTAATTTGGTGTTGATTTCGTCCCTTGTTCTAACAAGTCTGACCACACACACACACACACACACACACACACACACACACACACTGATTTAGAAATGATTTCCACATTGGTAATCAATTGTTTCCTGTTGTTAAGATAGAATCCATTTCATTTTTGTGACTTTATTTACTGTTTGCCACATCTGAACTTTTCCAGTTCTCTTCTTGAATAAGACATTTACAGGAAAGCTGCTTGAGGCTTCTGAATAGTCAACAAATCTTTGGTCAGTTTTATTTCTTAATCCCGAACCTTATTTTCCAACATGCTTGTTTATTTTGCTATTCTCTCTTATGCCCATTTTTACATTGAAGTTGGGCCAACACTGTTGACCCAACAAAATGGCCAACACATCAAAAAGTCAGGAGAGAAGGCAATTTCCCAGGAAAGAAGCCCTGGGCGTTAACTACTTCCCAGCGGAGGGGAAGTGGGGAGGCTTTGGTTCAGCAAGAATGAAGTTGGCAGGGACCAGGGTTATCTCAGGACTCTAGACCCAGTGGTCCATCCATTGTACCATCCATCCTTGATATATCAATAAGGCAAGTACTAATATTTTTCATATACCAACATAATTATGCTTTCATTCCAGACACTCATAGAAGTGGCACAAACCAGTGGAGAGAATGCTCGACTTGAAGTCAGGAAAGTATGGGTTCAATATCCTGTCTCTGATACTTACTACCTGTGTGACTGTTGTTCAGCCGTTTCAGTTGTGTCTGACTCTCTGACCCTATATGGGGTTTTCTTGGCAAAAATATTGGAGTGGTTAAGGGGGCGGCTAGGTGGCGCAGTGAGTAGAGCGTCGGCCCTGGAGTCAGAAGGACCTGAGTTCGGATCCGGCCTCAGACACTTAACGCACACAAACAAAAACCTAGCCCTGTGACCTTGGGCAAGTTACTTAACCCCAATTGCCCTCCAAAATGCAAAAAAAAAATAAAATAAAATTGATAATATTGGAGTGGTTTGCCATTTCTTACTTGAACTCATTTAACAGATGGGGAAACTGAGGCAAACTGGATTAAGTGACTTGCCCAGGGTCACACAGATAGTAAATGTCTGAGACCAGATTTGAACTCAGAAAGATGAGTCTTCCTGACTTCAGACCCAGCACACTATCCACTGGGTCACCTAGATGCCCTTAAGTGACCTTGGGCTGGTTACTTTTCCCCTATAGGAAGACTTCCCACCCCCCTTGAAGACTTTTCTACTAAGGTATATATAAGATCTATGTAACTGGAGAGAGTTTCCAAACTGGACATTCCATGCAGACAAAATCACAAAGCCTTTGAGTAGCTGCATACCAGACATTCAAGCAATGCATAGGAATACCATGATAATGTTAATACAATTTTTTTTTTGCTTTTTTTTGGGGGGGGGTAGGACAATTGGGGTTAAGTGACTTGCCCAAGGTCACACTGCTAGTTTTTTTGTGTTAAGTATCTGAGGCTGGATTTGAGTTCAGGACCTCCTGATTCCAGGGTCAGTGCTCTATTC
Source organism: Gymnobelideus leadbeateri (assembly GCA_011680675.1). Lineage (NCBI taxonomy): Eukaryota > Metazoa > Chordata > Mammalia > Diprotodontia > Petauridae > Gymnobelideus > Gymnobelideus leadbeateri. Next base: position 109,839 of record WOXC01007775.1, read on the forward strand.
ACTGCACCACCTAACCGCCCCAATATCATGAGAATGTTGATATCTCTTACCGTTTCTGAGCCTATTTCCTCAACTGTAAAGTGGGGAGAGTAATACTTGTATTCTCCCCCATTAGATAGTAGATGAATGGATAGATAGGAGAGAGAGAGACAGAGACAGAGAGACAGAGATGGAGAGAGAGAAAGAGGCAGAGACAGAGACAGAGAGAGACAGAAACAGAGAGACAAAGACACAGATAGACAGAGACAGACAGAGAGAGAAAGAGGCAGAGACAGAGAGGGAGATCAAGAAAGCATTTATTAAATAAAACCTTACCATGTTCTGGGCACTGCTAAGTGCTGGAAATAAAAGTACAGTATAAGCAGAAAAAAAAAGATAGTCCCTGACCTCAAGGAGCTTACATTCTAATAGGAGAAAATAACATTTAAAAAAGATAGCTGAAAGGAGGTGGTGGTGTGTATTTGATGGTTAAGTAACCAGAAGGGGTTAGTGGGTTGTTATGAAGAAAATACTCTGTGAAGCTATCGTTGTTTTCATAAAAGCAGATGCTGACAGTGACCAGGCCACAATCCACCAATGGTCCATCTGTAGGCCATATTTTGCGGCCCACTTGAGAACAAATGTTCAGTATGTTTGGAGTCCAAATCTAGGCTCTGATGCTCACCATCTGAGTAACATTGAGCTCTTCTTTTCCTGTCTCTGAGCCTCAGTTTCCTTATCTGTAAAATGAAGGGGTTGGACTACATGGCCTCTGATGTCCCTTCCAATGTGAAATTATAGCAAACTATAAAATGATAGAAAAGGTAAGAAATTTAGCTTTTTCCATACCCCCAAGGAATAAGCACATAAGGTTCATTTGTCAGAAAAAGGTGATGATCTCTCACTGTGGAGAGCTCTCTTCAGAACAATTGCTCAGTTCATTGCAAATACCGTTTCAGCTGATGATACAGCCACAGGCCCATGGAATTACTGGAAGTAATCATTTCAGGAACTGTGGAAGACATGCTTATTACAGCGCCATTCTTCTAAAGCTAAGTGGCCTAGTTCTTGGGACAGCTGCGTGCCTGTGGCTGTGTCTACACACCCAGACCAAAGGGGATGAAAACAAAGTTGGGTTGGCCCAAACAACTGAGTGGAAACTGGTTATTTGAACCCCAAACTCATGTTTTTTAGGCTGCTTGATTGAATTCATCCTTTTTCCCCAGGGGGATCTAGGTGCCTTCTCCCCGGTGTTTCAGAACAGGTTTTATGAGCCATAGAAACACAGACCATTAGAATTGAAAGGAATCTCAGAGGTCATCTAATCTAACTCCCTCATATTATAAATAGGAAACTGAGGCCCAGAAAAGAAAAGGAATTTTTTCAGAAGCAAACAAGAACTGCTGGGAGCCTCGGATTCATCCCTGGTTTCCTGACTCCACAGCCAGTGTTCTTTCCCCTTAGCCACAGCCATACCACCTTACTTGGCTCTCTTTCCCATGAAGGTCCCCTGTGTAGGTCTGAAACTGGGATGTTCCAGCCTCATACCTAGCTAAAAAAGAATAAGGACCCATAAGTCTCACAAGTGTTGCTGATGATGCCAAATTCCCTAACTTTTTTTTCGCCCTACAATACCCACCCTTACTCCCAGGCTTAGGAACTTACTAAAACATCTGTGTTCCTTCCATCCCTATAACCAATGTGTTCCCTGAGGTTGGGGGAGAAGGGAAGTTTTAGCTTCTCCACGTCTGCCTGGGATTGTCGTGTTTAGTACAATGTGCAGAAAATACGCTGTCCTTTGTATATAAAGCTATAAATATACAACTCTACCCTGCTTTTTTCTCAGCCAAATTTCCCAAAGAATATATCACATAAAGAACTATACCTCCTAGATATTGAAAGAGAAATGGGGGTCTACTTGAATGGACATATTGTTTTATACATATGTATGTGCATCAATATAAGACTTATTTAACTTATGTCATAAAACAATTCAACTTATGTTGAATTGGAATTTTTTTTTTCTATTTTCTTTGTTAAATGGGAGGGTTTTCTTTTGGGGCTGGGAAGGGAGTTTCCATGTGAAAACAAAAGGCATTAGTAATACTTATTATAAAAAGGAAAAAAGGGCTGCCGCCATTTTGTGAGGAGGGTGACAAACGGCGCTGGGCTGTAGCGTCCCGTTCAGTTACTTTTCAGGTGAGGGAGAGGGAGGTCGTGCGGCCTTCTCGAGGGTTGTGAAACCGGACCAAGTTCTCCCAAATATCCTCTTCCCCCGGCCGGGCTGCAGAGTTCTCTGAAGAGAAAGGGTCACCAGAGACTGCGAGGAGCGGCGAACCGTCGGGGTCGCTGCGGCTGCCTCTAGCTGAGCGCGCGGGCCTTCCCAGGGCGTTGATTTCTCGGCGCGCAGCCTACGGGCCGAGCCCTCGCCGGCCATGAGTTACGGGCGTCCTCCCCCAGACGTGGAGGGGAAGACTTCGCTGAAGGTGGACGACTTGACGTACCGGACCTCGCCCGATACCCTGCGGCGAGTCTTTGAGAAGTACGGTCGGGTGGGCGATGTCTACATCCCCCGCGATCGCTACACCAAGGAGTCCCGTGGGTTCGCCTTCGTGCGCTTCCACGACAAGCGCGACGCCCAAGACGCCATGGACGCCATGGACGGCGCCGTGCTGGACGGCCGGGAGCTGCGGGTACAGATGGCCCGCTATGGCCGCCCGCCCGACTCCCATCACAGCCGCCGAGGACCGCCGCCCCGCAGGTACGGGGGAGGCGGCTACGGACGCCGGAGCCGCAGCCCGAGGCGGCGTCGCCGCAGCCGCTCTCGAAGCAGGAGTCGCTCCAGATCCCGAAGCCGATCTCGTTACAGCCGGTCCAAGTCTCGATCTCGTACTCGATCCAGATCTCGTACTCGATCCAGATCTCGATCTACCTCCAAGTCTAGGTCGGCTCGTAGATCCAAATCCAAGTCCTCGTCTGTCTCCAGATCGCGGTCTCGGTCCAGATCCAGGTCCAGATCCAGAAGGCCTCCACCGGTATCGAAGAGAGAATCAAAGTCTAGATCTCGATCCAAGAGCCCCCCCAAGTCTCCTGAAGAGGAAGGAGCTGTTTCATCTTAGGATCATGATACGGCAGAAAGCAACATAATGGATGACTTGGGGGGAAAAGACCACATTCAGTCCATTGAAGAGTCCCTGGAACAAGCAACTGGCTATTGAAAAGGTTATTTTGTAACATTTTGTCTAACTTTTTAACTTGTTTTAAGTTGCCTCAGATGGCAAACTTCATTTTATGTGCCATTTTGTTGCTGTTATTCAAATTTCTTGTAATTTAGTGAAGTGAACGACTACAGATTTCATTATTGGCTTTGGATATTTGAGGTAAATTTTCATTTTTGTTTATATAGTGCTGATTTTTGTTTGAAATTAAACAATACTCCCTTAACCTAAAAAAAAAAAAAAAAGGAAAAAAAGACTTAATGCCTCTACTTCCTCATCACCCACTTGCTTTTCAAGTCCCTGCAATCTTCTGTTCCCACCAGTCCAATGAAATGATTCTGAAGTTGATAATATTTCCTCAATCTTCATCTTTTTTTACCTCTTGGGGAATTTTGATGGGGTTGACCACCCCCTCTTGATTATTTCTGCCCTTGGTCTCTCATTCTTTAACTAGTCCTTCTTCATCTCCCTCACTGTTCTGTCCCCCCACCCTGAAGTTCTCTCTCTCTCTCTCCTTCTCCTTTGATAATCCCATAAACATCTATTGCCCCAATTGTTAGCCCCATAGACTTCCATATCTTTCATATGGGTCCTGGTCCTATATCTACAGCTGCTTATTGGATAGCTTCATTTGAATGCTTCCCTAACAACTCAAACGAACATATCCCAGTTCAAAATTGGTCCTTCCTTCCTACTTCTTTATTTCTCATAGTACCACCATCTTCTTAGTTGTACAGACTAGGTCTTGTGGTTCCTCTTGATATTTCCCTCTCTACATCCCCTCTCCTGTATCCAATCAATTGGCTAGTGAGGATTAGATTCTACCCTGATGAAACATCTCCTTTCTGTCACCTCTTTAACATCCATATGACTACTACCCTGGCTTAAGCCTCAATATCTCTCACCTGAACCACATAATAGCTTCCTAACCAGCCTTTCTGCCTCCAATCTTGTACCTCTCCCATTTCCAGTTGACAAAATGATCTTTCTAATGCCTGGCTCTAACCATCCTTACCCCCCTTTCTTGCTCCTTCTCTCAAAACCTTCAGAGTCTTTCTATTACTGACCAAATAAAAAACATTCCTAAGTTTAGCATTCAAGACCCAATAAATTCTGGCTCCAGCCTATCATTTTCAGTAATTTTTTCTCCCTGATACTTCCTCTCACCATCCCCCTTGTATTTGTCCCTAAGTATAATTAAGGACAGACTAAGAGTGTATACAGAAAGTGTATTGCATTTGTTTTACCAGGACCTGGATATGATCACCTGACATTGTATAGTACTTTAGGGTTTGCCAAACACACACACACACACACACACACACACACACACACACACACACCCCTCTTTAATTCTCACTAAAGCCCAGTGAGTTAAGTAATAAAAGTATTTTCCCTATTTGATAAAATGTCTCATATGATAAAGCTAGGACCCCTTCTGATGAATTGATCTACTTTAGGTTGCAAAGCTAGTCAATGATAGAATTAGTGGCTAGAGCCTAGCTCAGCCAGTGGTTGACTCAGAGGTATGAGGAGGGCAGGGCAACCAAGGTTTTACCTCAGGGAACTGCCTTCTGTCTTTGTGACTGACTTTATCATCCTTGCTCTTCTTCCCAGGCCTGGGCCACCACCTCAGGGTCCTACTACTGTGGGACTCCTTTTAAGAGCATCAGCCTTCTTGCATGAAGGCTTCTCATCTGCTCATGCTCCCAACCTTCCATCACTTTCCTCTTGAGGTTGAGAGAAAAAGAACCATTGGCCACGTCACAGGGGCACAGGCCACTTTCTCACCCAGCACAATTATATCCAGACAGACTGTCCTTCATTGTTCTCATTCACTGTACCCCAACCCTCAACTGAATTTACCCTGGACATAATAAATTCCTATTTATGGCTCCAATTTGTTTCTTAAATCCCAACTCCTAAGCCTGGTATTCAAGACCCCCATAGTCTGGACCCACTTTACCTTGTCTAATTTTATTGACTTGTGCATATCCTCTGGCTTCACCCAGACTATCCCTCAAAAAAAGTCTCACTCATCCCCAATCCAATCCTTTGTTTATGACTTCCTCCCTTCCTGGAACATTCTTTTCAATTAACTATAATCAGCAAACAAGGATATGTACAAGGTACTGGGTCAGGTGTTCTTCTCTGCCTTTGTATATAAATTCTTTAATCCTCCAAGGCCTAGGATCTAGGAAGCCTTCCCTGGCTCCTTACAGCCCAGGACAAGCTCTCTTACCTTTGAATTTATAGAATTCATCACGTGGGCCATTATTTAGAACTTGGTCATATCCTAGGATGTAAGAGCTACTGCTATTTCACTTTTAATGTATGGATCCCATTCTTGTGCTCGATAGCATTAAAAAAAAAATGTTTACAGCTTCAACACCCCCCCCACCTTACAGTCCTAGTATTTATACCATCACCATCACCATCACCATTACCATCATCATCATCATCAAGCTAAAGGAAACCATACTGGAGACTCCAGCAGGTCAGATCCTTTCACAACAGTAGCAAACACCTTTGGCAAAGACATCTCCCTATTTTATACCTACCTTGATATTGATGGAGAATCGTTATCTCTCTCTGTTAGATAAAACTAGAAGACAACAAATAGATGGGAAACAGAACAGATTTGCCAGAATGTCTAAAATGACCCATTCACATCATTGACGACAATGTAACCTCCATTTAGAGATTACTAGAACCTCAGTATGTACTATAGGAGAAAGTGGAAATGGCATTTTAAAAAATGCAGTTGGGAATAGTGTCTGTACCACACTAAATAACACTGAGAAGAAATTCCTGCTAGAAGGGACACATTTTTTTTAGTTTTCAATATTCACTTTTTTAAGATTTTGAGTTCTAATTTTTTTCTCCTTCCTTCCTCTTCTCCCTCCCCAAGACAGCAAGCAATCTGATGTAGGTCATACATGTACAATCATATTAAACATATTTCTACATTAGTTATGTTGTGAAAGATGAATCAGAACATAAGGGGAAAACCACGAGAAAGAAAAAACAACAAAAAAAGAGAAAATAGTATGTTTTGATCAGCATTCAGACTCCAGAGTTCTTTCTCCACATGTGGACAGCATTTTCCATTATGAGTCTTTTGGATTTGTCTTAGATCATTGTATTGCTGAGAAGAGCTAAGTCTATCATAGTTGATCATCACACAATGTTGCTGTTACTGTGTACAATGTTCTCCTGGTTCTGCTCACTTCACTCATGACCCTGTGGACCTGGCATTGACCAAGTTCCAGACACTGGCTAAAGAACCAACCCCTTGAATGGGAGGATCCCATGAGTCAGAGACAGCTCTATGTCCATTATGAGCATGAAGCAGTTTCAGAAGCAGAGACTTTTGTCCCTTACCCCAAAAGATTTTGAGTCCCATCTGTTTAAGAGGGGAATGATGAGGTACTTGGGTACTTGTGCTTGGAACCCAGGTCCAATATCATCATCAGCATCAGTTCATATAAGTCTTCCCAGGTTTTTCTGAAATCTGTCTGCTCTTCATTTCTTATAAAACAATGGTATAAGGGACACCATTTTGAAAGCTTGTAGGGTTTGATTTCCAAATATCTGAAACAAAGACAAACACCAAGTTACTGGAAAAATAAAACACAGACAGTATTATTGCCAAATTAAGGTAATCAAGGGAGCATCAGTAACCAGTTCATATGCCTACTTGATCCTCTCTGTAAAATCCTTGAGAATGATCTACACACATTGATGGTGTCCTTGATGAAAATATGAGAAGGGATCAGGCAGACTTTCACACATTATGTTCTATAACAGACAACATCTTCACAGGCGTATAATTATCTAAGAGATGAAGAGACAATAAGATCCCATTGTGTTTACTATTTGCTCATTACCCAAAAAAAGCATTTGACTTGTCAGAACAAAATGCTGCCTTCAAGTCTCTTCTCCAGCAAGGTGTTTCCCACGCATGTATTAAGATCATGTGAAATCTGTGGTAATACAACCACAAAGATAACTGTTCACCAATTGAATTGAATTGAATAGTTGAATAATCCTTTACTGATACATAAAGTGAAGCATAAAATTAAAGAGATAGGAAGACTTATGCTTATTGAAGGTGCTCTCCACTGTTATGGGGAATGTCATACATACTGAGCCCAAATGGAAATGGATTCCCTAGTGAGGTCCTCTATGTCTTGTTTGCCAAAAGGATTGTACCCATTCAACACAAATTTATTCAGCGTTTACTGGATAGAAGACATTGTACTAGGTGCTGTGACTATAAAAACCTCAAAGAGCTTACATTCTACTGGAGGGATATAGCAAATAGACCAATAAGAGTCTGAGGTCACATTTGAACTCAGATCTTCCTGACCTCAGGCCTGGCCCTCTCTTTGCACTGTACCACCAAGCCTCCATTAAAAATGCTAACTCTCCCAGCGATGCTGCCATGTACAGCTGCAAGTCATGGGATTCTACAGAGTCTTGAGTGACTCAAAGGGCAATGTCATGGTTGTCACAAGCAGGTTGGGGCATGTTTGCAGTGATGACTTACAGTTCATAAAAAGGATAAGTATTATCATGGAGAACACGATTGGAAAAGAAAACGATTTGGTCTTGCAGTGAGAAGAAAGGTATCCAGGCAATGGAGAAGGAGGCAGTGTGGAAGGATGGGGAGAATGGAGTCAGCAGGCTCTACATGAAGGAGAAATCTGGAACTGGAAGGGAGCATAAAGGTCATTTTACAGATGAGGAAACTGAGGCTGGAAGGCTGGGTGACTTGCCTTTTCTCTCACTACTTATAAGAGCATACATAGACTTAGGGTTAGAAGGGACCTTAGAGGTCATTGAGTTTAACCCCCTCATTTCTATTTTTGGATGCAACTGGGGTTAAGTGACTTGCCTAGGGTCACACAGTTCATAAGTGTCTGAGGTTGGATTTGAACACAGGTCCTCCTGACTGCAGACCAGGTGCTCTATCCACTGCCCCATCTAGCTGTCCCTTAACCCCCTCATTTTACAGATGAGGAAACAGAGACAGACAGAGGTTAAATGACTTGCCCATAGTCACACAGCTAGTAAGTATGTGAGGCAGGATTTGAATTCACATCTTCCTGATTCCAGTGCCTGTACTCTATCCACTGAGTCACTTTGCTGCTTATGTGCTTATACTATGTCAGGAGTTGTGCTAAGTGTGCTCTTTCCACATACCACATAGCAAACAACCACCTTCACCACTCGGTACCCCAACCACCCTGTTCTCCTCTCAGTGCCTTGATAGTCCTACATTCCAATTTTCTGCTAGTTATATGCTGCTCTTCCCCTACCCTTACCCCCTATGTACACCTAGAATTACTTCTCTCTCCTTCTTACCTAGTCAACACCAGTCTAAGATCAGCTCAGGCACCACCTCTTCCAGGAAGCCCTCCCTGCAGACCCCCACCCAGTCCTACAATAATGTCTCCTTTCTCTGAACTCCTGTAGCTTGAATGGTCTCAGTGTGGGACAGAAGAAACCCACAACACAATACCTGGCATAGAGGAGGCACTTATGAAGTGTTTGTTGATTGATTTGGAATCAGGGGACCTGGGTTCAAGTGTTACCTGTAGGCAATGGATAGAATACCAGGCTTGGAATCAGGAAGACTTCATCTTCCTTAGTTCAAATTTGGCCTTAGACACTTACTAGCTGTGTGACCCTGGGCAAGTCACTTAACCCTGTTTACCTCATCTGTAAAGTAAACTGGAGACGGAAATGGCAAAAATGTATCTCTGTCAAGAAAACCCCAAATGGGGCATGAAGAGTCAGATATGACTGAACAGCAGCCTGTGAGAAATTGGACAAGCTGCTTATCCTTCCTAGGTCCAAGTTTTCTCATCTCATTGGCTTGTAAGATACCTTCCAGTTCTAAAGTGATCGTCCTAAGGGTCTGTGCCACTTGCTGGCTACAGTCTTATGGAAGTTCTCCCCTGGTTACTTAACTTCTCTCTGCCCATATGCCTTGTCTCCCCAGCAAGACTGAAAACTCCTTAAGAGCCAAGGTCACATGTACCACGAGTACTTGCTCTTAGCCCATGACTTTCCCAAGTGGAAGGGAAAGTCCAGGACACATCCTTATCTTCCCTGTGGGAGAGGAGTCCTGTGCCCTCTCTACCCCCTACCACAGTGACTCATGTTCCCAGCAGAAAGCAAGTTGTTTCTTCTATCCTGGGCCTAACTCTTTGTAAACACACCCATTGAGACATTTTGCAGGGAAAAAATAGCTCCCTTTGTTCTGGAGCCACCCCAGCCACCTCGCCCATTTCCACATCCCAGCCACAGCAGCGAGCTCAACAAGGCCTGGAGGAACCACTTGAAAGGCAAAGATGAAACCACCTTCAGGAAGCCTTGCTGAAGCAGACGTTCTCACACTAGAGACTGCCCTTCCTGGGACGAGCCAGCAGAGCTCTCAGTTAGGGGAGACAGCTTTATCATTGTCTATTGTTACAGAACACATGCTGACTTTTCTCAATACATGGATCAGGTTTTTTTTTCATTGACTCCAGGTCATGCACGGCTAGATACCAAGAGAAGGCCATGGTGTTAGGAAAAGGTCACCATGCTGACGCTCAAGGGGCCAGAACCCCACTCTGCACTGTCTGCTTCTGACTCTGGCCATGACCTGTAGAGGTTTTGCTAAGTGAAGGCATACTTTTGTCCAGATCAGTGATTTTATCCCTGTTGGAAACTTCTGGTGTGGGAATGTTTTCTGTGTATCAGCCATGTTGTGTCTCAATGTCTTATTGAGTTGGGAGACTCACCCGTGCATATGTACAAGTACAAACTGCATACAATTTAAGTCACACCTACCCAAAACTGATGGGTGGAATGGTGTATTGTGCCATCATAGCTTTACTTAGGTGAAGTGCCACATGAATCCAAAGCAAAACCTATTTGAAGAGACAAGCTGTAATGTTAATGGGATAATAAGATCTTCCCTCCCATTAACAGGCCTCACAGGGAGCCCATTAACGGAAGCTCACTTAAGGGGCTATCTCCTAGGGAGGCTTTCACACCTTTTGCTAATTATGCACAGAGTCAGGAGGGCTGTGATGCCTTCTGGCTCTGAGAGGTGTATATATACTCTGAGTTGGTATTTTGCTTTGGGGCCCCTTATGAGAAGGATCTTGTGATTCCCATATGTTCAGAGCTCCCCAGTTGCTCAGATATACAGGCTTTCTCTATCCAGGGATGTATGTAAAGTCTATAGTTGATTCAGGCAGTCAGAGCCTTGTCTGTTGGTCTTTATTTCTCTGCTTGTATTTTCTCTGAAGTTCAGGATGCTGACCTTTCCCCAGAACTAGTGAATGTAATTTAAAAAGCTTATTGACCCCTTAAATAGCTATCTTTCCTAGTAAAGCAGATCTAAGAACCTGTACTAGCAGCCATCCTGGGTATGTGAGTGTGGTTGCAGCTATACCAGCAAATTCTCTGTGGCTTATAGTCTTAGAAAGTTGTCTGGGGGGCACTGAAAGATTACAAGACTTGCTTGGTCACCCCTAGCATGTGTCAGAGGCAAGTATGAACCCACTGCACAAAAGAACTGAGTGGGAGGTCAGGAAGTAGAAGTGAGGAACAACAGCTTTTTTAAAAAAATCAGAATTTTACTGTTACTTTATTTACATCATTAGCACTTCAATGCAGATAGAGCACTGGGCCTGGAATCCGGAAGATCTGAGTTCACCTGTGGCCTTGCACATTTAACTAGTAGTGTGATGACCCTCCCCCCTCCTTCCCCGTAGGTCACTCTGTCTTCCCCAGTTTCTTCATCTGTAAATTGGATATAATAATGGCACCTACTTCTCGGGGTTGTTGTAAAATAGAATGAGATGATATTTGTAAAGCATTTGGCACAGTTCCTGGATCGTGATAGGTTCTATATAAATGTTGGCTATTACGATTACTTTTTGGTCCGGCTTGTAACAGAAAGGTAAAGAAGGAGGGCTCTAAAGCCTAAGGAATGTTAAGCAATTTGCTCAAGGCCACAGAGATAGTAAGTATTAGAAATGGGATTCAAACCCATGTTCTGGGGCTCCAGAGCCAGTGCTTCTGACACTAGGCAATGTTGGTCTCTAGAAAATATTTTAAAAAAATTTTTTAAAGGTAATGAAATCTGCATGTCCAGATCACAAGACATAATATCCTCACTGTGCTCCGCCTTGTCAGATGTGGCCAAAGTGGGGGTTTATTTTAATTAACTAGGCTTCTTTGTTACAAGGGAGGGGAGGAGGGAGAGTCATTGAGAAATAATAGCAATGTTTAAAAAAATGAAGAATAAAATGCTGGTTTCTCTCCCCAGAACTCTGGACATTCACATTGTCTTCCTCACCTCCCACTCATTTCTCTGGAGGTCTGGCTTCTGACCCCAATGTTGGGTTGAAGCTACTCTCTTCAGGGTCATCAACAGTCTCTTAACTGTTAATTCCAGTGGCTTTTTCTCAGTCTTCATGCTTCGTTTCTGCAGCATATATTTCAAACTCAACTTGTCCCAAACGGGATTTATTCATGATCTTTCTAAATTCCCCCTTCTTCCTAACTTCCTTATGTCTATGGAGGGATCTACCACGGTATCAGGGAAATGACAACATGCCTTGCAGTTGACTTTGATGTGAGTGAGGGAGGGCTGTGCAAGGTCACCAGCCTCACTTTCTCCTCCAGAGCCATCTAGGTCCAGTGGCCAGATATTCCTCAGGATGACTGGAGATGACTCAGGGTGCAATGGGAGACCCTCACCCTTCTAGGTTAAGGCCTTTTCAGCCTCTCACTTCCAGTGAGATAAAAAACTGCCCATTCAGTCAATAGGCCTCTTTAAGAAGTGAGTCAGGCTAGCTAGGTGGCACAGTGAATACAGCACAGGCTCTGGAGACAGGGAGACCTGAGTGCAAATTTGGCCTCAAACACACCTCAGACACAAGCCGTGTGAGCTTGGGCAAGTCACTTAACCCCAACTGCCCTGCCTTCTCCCCTCCAAAAAAAAAAAAAAAAAGTGAGTCAAGGGATGGCCCATTTAATCAGAAAAAAAAATTGAAAATAAAGTTGGGAGAGGCGGCTAGGTGGCGCAGTGAGTAAGAGTGACACCCCCGGGGTTGGGATGACCCGGGATCGTATCCGGCCTCAGAAAATGAGCACTCACACATAAATAATGACTGGCCATGTAACCTTGAGCAAGTTACTTAACCCCAATTGCTTTAAAAAAATAATCAGGTTGGGAGGGGAAGACCTTCAGGGTTGCTGTTCCAAAGAGAAACCATTGACATTCACTGTAAGCCAGAAGGGCCCAAAATACAGCCATTAAATGGAACTTGGGCAGGGTCCTATTGTTCCAATCTATGAGCTTCATAGTGAAGTGGGAGAATGAAAGGAAGGAAGGAAGGAAGGAAGGAAGGAAGAAAGAAAAGGAAGAAAAAAAAAGGAAAAAAGTGAAGGAAGGAAGAGAAAGAAAGGAAGGAAGGAAAAAAAAGAAAGATAGAAAGAAAGAAAGAAAGAAAGAAAGAAAGAAAGAAAGAAAGAAAGAAAGAAAGAAAGAAAGAAAAAAGAAAGAAAGAAAGGAAAATCTAGCCAGTAAACCCCAAGTTTAGGGGGCGGGTTTACAACCTCAGAATTCTTGATGGTTCTTTCTCCCTCACTGTCCAAATTCACCCTTAGTCTTTCTGTAGCCTTTGCTACTATTGATTCCCTTCTTTTCCCGGACATTCTTCCTTCCCTCCAGTTTTGTGGCTTTGTTCCCCCATGGTTTGTCTTAAGGGTGGACTAGTAAGTGTTTCTGAAAAAAAGAAATCAACCATATCCATGACTCACTTTTAACTTTAATCTTTGTTATTAACATTCTTTCCATCACTTTCTTAAGGTCAGTTTGTTGGGCTTGCTGATTTTCAAGGGGCAAATGCTCACACTGAAAAGGTAATCACCAGCTTTCCTGAGTCCACTGGAGCTGGCTCCAGCACGCCTGGATTCTCCTCCTGTGTCAGAACGCTCTTTATCAGTCTTCCTGGCTGGATCGTCACACCCACAGTGAAGATAACCAGGAGAGGTTATTTTGGGCCACAGCAGGAGCCTCGCCTTCTGTATCTGAGGCCTTTCCTGGTCAGTCCAGCAGTCACTAGGGTCTTTCCCTCAGTGCATACCAAAGCTGCTTTCTCTCTGCTCTGAGTGCATTTTGTGTGTATCTAAGAGTGCATGCTATATCCCCATTAGAATGTAACCTCCTTGAGTGCCAGTACTGTACATAAAATGGATATCTCACCTGCTTGTAGTGTACCTACCTCAAAGTTTTAAGAATCTAAGCTGTTGTAAAGTGCCTTGTAAACTTTAAATCCCTAAAAGTAAGTACCAGTGATTATCATGATTCCCTAATAGTATGTTTATCTGCTCTCCTTAGGGATTTTAACATACCCCAAAGATTTTTATTTTGTTTTGTTTTTGAAACTTTTCTATCAGCTTTAGGTACAAAAGAGAGAACATGATCTCCATTCTACCAGATTTACCAAGCCCCAGTTTGGGCTAATTACTCTAAAGAAGACAGTGGACAAGCAATCTGCTAAACATACCCTTGTACAGAAAAAGGAAGTGTAAACACATGAGCTAAGTTGCTAATGATTTCTGTACATTATTGCCCAGTATTAAGTGTATGTCTCATTTCCCACCTCCCTTCTGCCTAGCACTCTGGACATTTGGGGAGAACTATTTCCTTTTTTTTTTTTTTCAGGAAATCAGGGGAGCAGCATTTGACAAACTGGCTCACCCCAGGCCTGAGAAAGCACAGAGATGAGGGCTTGAGGAGCCAATTATGCAATGGAAAGATCTGGCTATCTTTCTGAACGTGAATCTTGTGTCTCATCAAAGCAAATAGCATCTCGTCTGGGGTGGCTAAGTGTCACAGTGAATAGAGCACTGGCCCTGAAGTCAGGAGGACCTGAGTTCAAATCCGGCCTCAGACACTTAACACAAAAACTAGCCATGTGACCTTGGGCAAGTCATTTAACCCCAATTGCCCTCCAAAAAAAAAGAAAAATAATAGCCTGTCTTCCTTCCCACCCCACTCAGCAAAATGGGCCTGAGATAATAGTAGGCCCTTCTGTAGGGCTTTACATTAGGCAAAGCACATTACATAAATTATCATTTTAGCCCCACTACAACCCTGTGAGGTAAGTTCCATAAGAACCATTATGCCTGTTTCACAGAGGAATACAGTGAAGCTCAGAGAGCTTGTGACTAGCCCTTGGCCATGCAGATAGCATCAGATGCCTTCCTGGATCTTCCATATACCCTCCCCTCTTAGCCATGCTGGCTTTCAGATTCCACCTTCACAGATCTAGAACTATAAGGGTCCTCACAGACTACCTAGTCTGGCCCTCTTTTTTTTTCTTTTTTTTTGGCTTTTTTTGGAGGGAAGTTTGGGTTAAATGACTTGCTCAAGATCATAGGGCCAGGTTTTCTGTGGGTTTTTTGGTGTGTTAAGTGTCTGAAGCCAGATTTGAACTCAGGTCCTCCTGACTCCAGGGCTGGTACTCTATTCATTGCACCACCTAGCTACCCCTCCCTCATTTTATAGATGGGAAAACTGAGGTCCATACAGTGACTTGCCCAAGGTCACACAGGTAGCAGATATCTAAGGGAGGATTTGAACCTCCACCATCTGTCTCCAGAGCTAGGCTATTTTCCCTGAGCCATGCTCAATCTCTGAATATTTTTAATTGCCTATTATCTTCTCAGTGGGGTGCAAGAGTGAGCAGCTCAGATACATTGGGTCAGGAGCATGTGCCCAACCGTATCAGGGGTTCTTACACTGGGGTTTATAAATGTATTTAACATTTCCATAACAGTATTTCAACATAATTGGTTTTTCTGTGTTTTTTTTTTTTTTTAGAGTGGGGTAGGCAAGGCAATTGGGGTTAAGTGACTTGCTCAAGGTCACAGAGCTACTGTGTTAAGTGTCTGAGGATGAACTTGAACTCAGGTCCTCCTCACTGCAGGGCTGGTGCTCTATTCACTATGCCACCTAGCTGCCCCATAATTGGTTTTCTTTATAATCCTATGTATCTTATTCTAGGCATATAAAAATATTCTGAGAGGGTGTCCATAGGCTTCTCCACACTGTCAAAAGGGTCCACCGCACACAAAAAGATTAAGAACCCCTGCTATAAGGGAAGAAGGGCTCAAAAAAAGAAAAGAAAAGATATTTGAAGGGATGAATAGAGAAAATTTGCACAAAGACAGGTGGGGCCTGTTCCTATCCAAAGGTTCCTCCGGGTGATTATCTGAGCACGTCTTTAACACACCTATTAGGAGGTTGCATATTAGGTAGGTAGATGGCTCAGTGGATAAAGTCCTAGGCCTGGAATAAGAAAGAACTGTGTTCAAATCCAGCCTCAGACACTTACTAGCTGTGTGACCTTGGGCAAGTCAGTTAACTCTGTTTGCCTCAGTCTCTCCATCTGTAAAATGGGCTGGAGAAGGAAATGGAAAACCACTTGAGTGCTTTGCCAAGAAAACTCCAAAGTCAGTGTTGGTTTGCCATGAGTCATTGGGGGTCCTATTCAGACACAGCTGAATAACAACAGGTTGCTTATTGGCCACTAGATGGCACCATTACTCCATGGTCTTGAGTAGCATTCCAGTCCTTGGACTGCTGGAGAGCTTACCTGCTCCTACCTTGCCAAACACACTTTGGAAGTCCAGCAGTAACAAAGGGCTCACAGACTTAGAGCCAAGCAACACCTCAGGGATCTCCAGGCCTCATTTTACAGATGAGGTGCTGGAGGGGAAATGCTTTGCACCAAAGTAGTGAGGGGAGAGCTGGGCTTGAACCCTGCTGATCTGGATTCCCAGTCCAGCCCTCTCTCCACTGCTGCCAGTTGCTAAGAGACCACGGGGTCCTTCTCGGGTCTCTGCTCACCAGGAGCCTTCTTTGGGGCTCCTCTCTCTTCTGGGCTGTCAGTGCAGACATTGCCACAAAGCACACCTGCTTGCTGCTGGCTGAGTCACGCCCCTCCTCTGAATCTCTGTCCTCATCTTTAAAATGAGGCTGGACTGAATCATCTCCAAGGCCCCTCCAGTTCCAATCTTCCATGTGCTAATGATTATCAAAGGGTCCCTGGAGAAACTTCAGCTACCATGTGTGGCTGGGACAATGGAGGAGGAATAACTGGGCTAGCCATTTTTAGCTGCTATTGCTTTGGAAGAGATAACTCAGATTAGAAAATTTTGCTTTGGCTTTAGACAGTAAACAAAGCCACCAAGAAGCAATTAGGAGGCAAAGTAGATAGAGTCCTTGAGTCAGGAAGAACTGAGTTCAAATCCAGCCTCAAACACTTCCTAGCTACGTGACCCTGGGCAAGTCACTTAACCCTGTTTGCCTCAGTTTCCTTATCTGTAAAACAAATTGGAGAAGGAAATGGCAAAGAACCCCATTATTTTTGCCAAGAAAACCCCAAGGAGGGGGGTCATGAAAAGTTGGACACAACAGAAAAACAACTGAACAAGAAATCTCCAAATAAATTATGAAGGAAGGAACCATGTCTTAAACATCATAGCCCTGGTCCTCCCTCAGTTATGGGCCCTTTAAAGCTACCCAGTTTAAGACATACTTTGCTTTAGTTTTCTGTCCACTTAAAACTTCATCTTGCAAGCCCCATCTACCATCTCCTTTACTCAGTCACCTAAAGGTCATGCTAGTTCTGAGTCTCAAATTTATTTTGCTCACAGCATGGAGAATTTACTTTTTTTTTTTTTTTGCTTTGAGGCTTTAAGGCACAACATGGGTGAGTCAGAAGACCCACATCCAATGTACAGGGTCTGACTTGCACACAATTTACTGCATACCTAGCTAAGACTGGTGGATGGCATGGTAATGTGCTCCACCTGAGTTAAAAGCAAAGCCCTTCTAAACAGAATAACAAGACAAAGGACCCAAAAAATCCCCCTCCTATCCACAGGGGAACAGCCCCCCACAGATCCCCACACTGCTAGTAGGGGAGGGCACATGTGTAGAGACCAGGCAAAGGCAGGGCATCTCATGCGCTAACCACTGGATATAAGCTGGGATGCCTGTCCAGTGCTAGCTAACTCTGCCTCTCACTGTCCTGCCCCTCTCTCTCACCCACAGGACTTGAGGATCATATCCTGAGAGCGGGAAGCGCCCTTAGATGTACAGCCCCTTCATTTTCAGTCAGTGGAGTTACATAGCTTGTCTGAAGTCACACTGGTAGTAAGAAGAACAAGTATTCAAATTCTGGCCACCTGACTTCAAATCCCACATGCTTGTGCTGAACTACACTGCCTCTCTTCTGATATCATCACTTGTCTATTATGTCTTTGACCTGTGAATTACTGTGCTGCAGACTTGTTAGAGCCCCTGGCAGGCCACTCTCTTTGCTGGACTACCCCCTGCACAGCTTTCCACAATGCTTTTATCTTGCTGGTGTTTCTGCTGGGCTTCTCTCTTTGGGTCCTCTGATGCTTTTTTCTGTCACTGGCTGGTCTCCTAACTGAATTGCAGCTGCTATGACTCCTCTCCCCTACAGAAAGGGGTCTCTGCTCTTTTAGCCATAGTCTCAGGGATTATTTTAATCGCTTTTTTGTTTTTGTGAGTCAGACCCATAGCTACACCCAGCCAGCAAGTAGCAATAGCCTTTAGGCTTACATTGGATATCTTTTGAACTCCCTTACTTCTGTCTCCGGTCCCTGCTTCTCGAACTTGGTATGCTCTTTGGAATGTGGTGAGAAAAATCCTTTATTCTCTATGTGACTCCATACCAATCACCCCAGAATCTTCACATAGCAAGCTTAGGGGGGGCAGGGTAGAGCTACTGACTTTTTGTTCTATGTTCCTGCCAATAACAGAATTTTGGATCTCTCTATACCTCCTAGCACAGTGTTCCTTACATGTTGTAAATGATCAATAAATGTTTGTTGAGGAAAGGGCCACAGGATTGAGTTAGAGGGGATTTTTGAGATCATTTGGTCTAATACCTTTGTAAGGTGTATGTGTTGCCCATGTAACATGTAAATATAATGTGTTTGGGTTTTTTTGAGGGGGAAGACAATTGGGGTTAAGTGACTTGCCCAAGGTCACACAGCTAATGTGGCAAGTATCTGGGAACAGATTTGAACTCAGGTCCTCCTGACTCCAGGGCCGGTACTCTATTCACTGTGCACCTAGCTGCCCCCCATGTAAATATAATTTATCTAACAGGGAGGCATTTCTCTGTAATCTTTGTTTGGGAGTAGGAAAAGAGACCTTGAGTCTGGCTACTCTGTGTTCCTCTGAGAGAGGAGGATGTTAGATTAGAATTCTATCTGTCCCTTTAAATATTACTAATCTAGAGGCATGATTCTTTTTTTTTTTTTTAGTTTCAAAAACAACAAAATCCTCAACTTCCCTGATTACTATCCCTTAAAGGGAAGGAGCAGCCCATAGCTTACATCCTCAGATTAGACTTCTTCCCACCAGCTCTTAGTTACACAAAACACCATCACAAATACTGAATAGTGAGTAAACCCATTTTCCAAGCAGAAAGCAAATAGGAATCAGAAAAGTTATACAGAGAATAGTCTATACTGAAAGACACACAGAGTGAATAAGCTATCTGACTGGGGCAGAAGTTTTCAATAGAGGCCTTGATGTTCCCTAAAGGGAAAATCCCCAAAGTCTCTAGGGAGGCGAGCTGGAAACCAGGGACATATTGAGGGGCTCTCCCCTACATGTTTGGCTTCCAAAAGCCTTTCCCTTTCTTCCTAGGTCAAACCAGGAGTCACACCTAAGCAGCAGCTTGCAAATGCCTCAAGCTTGAAATCTAGTCTACACCTTCATTTTGTAGATGAGGAAACTGAGGCCCAGAGAAGTTAATTGACTTGTCCAAAGACACATAGCTAATAGGTATACCAGAATGTAAGAATTCTAGTATAAAAATTGGAAAGGACCTTAAAGGCCATCTAGTCTATTACCACTGCCCCACTCTTATTTTAAAGGTGGAGGCAAGAAAAGGTATTTACCTGACTTACCTAAGGTCCCACAGATAGTAAGTGAGAAAGACAAGACATGAACCAAAGTCCTCTAACTCCTAATCCATTGCTATCTCAACTGTACCATGCTGCTTCTATACAATAGAACAGAGATTTGAACCAGGTCCTTTGACTCAAAATTGAACACTCCTTGCAGATTGAAGCATACTTTTTCTTTATTTTTCTTGGGTGTGGTTTTTTTTGGTCTGTATTTTCTTTCACAACATGACTAACATGGAAATATGTTTTGCATGACTGTACATGTATGACCTATATCAAATTGCTTGCCTTCTTACTGGGGATGGGGAGGAGAGAGAGAGAGAGAATTTGAAACTCAAAAATTTTAAGAAATGAATGTTAAGGGGCGGCAAGGTGGCACAGTGAGTAAGAGCGCCAGCCCTGGAGTCAGGATGACCCAGGATCGGTCCGGCCTCAGAAAATGAGCACCCACATGTAAATAATGACTGGCTGTGTAACCTTGAGCAAGTTACTTAACCCCAATTGCTTAAAAAAAATAAATGAATGTTAAAATTGTTTTTATATGTAACCAGGGAAAAAAATAAACTATTAAATTTTAAAAATTCAACATTCTTTCCACTTCACTATATCCCAACTCAGTCTTTGATTAAAATATAGTAGATATTTTGCGATGTTTATTAGGTGGAGAGATGACCCTGATTTGGAATAATCAGAGAAGGCTTCTTGGGGAAGTGAGACTCAGACTGGAGCCTGAAGGATGGATGAGAAAAAGGTGTTTCTGAAATAGGGAATAGGATGAAGAAGACTCTGAAAACTCCCTAAGGAAGAGATAATCTTGAAGGTTCTCTTTGATCAGGGTCAAGTATGTGTCAACACTTATATGACCCATGATTGACTCAGTGTGGGAATTCCCTCCACCAGTTCCCATAGCACCATGAATATAACATATAGTCTTTTTTTTTTTTTTTGGAGGGGGGAAGGCAGGGCAGTTGGGGTTAAGTGACTTGTCCAAGGTCACACAGCTAGTAAGTGTCAAGTGTCTGAGGTCAGATTTGGACTCAGGTCCTCCTGACTCCATGGCTGGTGCTGTATTTACTGTGCCACCTAGCTGCCCCAACATATAGTCTTAAAAAGGTTGTTTGAGGCTCAGAAAAGTTAAGTGACTTGGACTTGAATCCCTAGTTAATAAGGGGCAGACCAGTTTTGCATGAACCCAGGTCAAATCTCTATCCATTTCTTCACACAGCCTCTCAAAACACAGCGATGAGGACTATACTTAAGATTTCATTGGTATATGGAACTCTTGGGTGAGTCAGCTTCCTCCACCAATGCAAGTTGGCACCTTCTCTGCAATTTAGAGCCTTAGTGAGCCCTTAGAGCTGAGAGGCTTACCATAGCGCCCGCACATCTTGTAGTGGTCAAGGTCATTGTTGTTTTTCAGTCCTGTCTGAGTCTTTGTGACCCCATTTGGGTTTTCTTGGCAAAGATACTGGAGTGGTTTGCCATTTCCTTCTCCAGCTTATTTTACATATAAAGAAACTAAGGCAAACAGGATTAAGTGACTTGGCAGGGTCATATAGCTAGGAAGTTTCTGAGGCCAGATTTGAGCTCAGGAAGATGAGTCTTTCTGACTTCAGTTCCGCTATCCACTGAGTCATCTATTTGTCCCTGGAACATAATAGGCACTTAATAAATGTTTATTGATTGGAGGCTTAAAATGACTTGCCCAGGGTCACACAGTCAGTATGTGTCAGAGGAAGGACTTGAACACTGGTCTGCCTGAATTTGAGTCTGCCTCTCCACTACACTCTGCTGCCTCTGGGAATACACCTAATTTGAATGATAGCCAATTCTGAATGAGGGGGGGCATGGCCTAGGGAGGTTTTTCTATACTATAAAAATAATGACAAGATGATCATTAAGGGCCTGGCCTGGGCAGAGCAGTTAACAGAGCCCTGGGCTTGGCATTAAACGCTCAGGAAGGTCAGTGAGCTGTCAAGCCTGAGGCGATCTGACATCACATGCAGAAGAGCTCCTGGACTCTCTAATGAGGGCCTCAGGGGGCTCCCTCCAGCTGGGGGGGGGGGCGGCTGGTGGGAGCTGAGGCAGCCTCCCAGGCTTGAAGGCACAATGAGCTGGTCAAGGGCTTGGGAAAGGGAGGTAACTCCAGGCCAATAAAACCCTACCTGACAATGTTAGACTATGTTCTTGCAGGATGCATTTTCTCCAAGAATCTCGGATTATAGGGTTGCAGGAGACTCTGAGAGGTTAGTTTGTCCAATTAAAATCACTGGCTGTGAGAAATGGAAGCAACCTTAGGGAACAGCAAGATCACAGATTTAGCAATGGGAGGGATCCTTCAGGCATCTCATCTAGTACCACCCTCTCATTTTACAAATGGGGAAACTGAGGCTAGAAAGGTAAAAGGACTTGCCCAGGATCACCTGAAACTCAGAGCTTTTAACTCCAAATCCAGTCTTCTTTCCAGTATGACAATGTTCTAGTACAATCCTCTTCATTTTATTAAGTGGTAATGGAGGACTGGATTTGGGGGAGAGACTGGTCCAAGGTCACACAGCTACTAAGTGGCCTAAGACAGGACTAGAAACCATGTGTTCTGATTCTATGTTGAAGTCTCTTTCTGCCATTCTGCCTTGCCTTGGCCACTTGTTCCGTTAGGTAAGGGTAACTTGCATATCAGCACTATAAGGAAACAGATTGCCAAAGATTTAGGAAGATTTACCTGAACAATTCACAAAGGGAACTTTTTTTAAGTTTAAAAATTTTATTATTTATTTATTTTTAACATTCATTAAAAAAATTGTGTTCCAATATTTTATCCCTCCCTCCAGTGTCTCCCCCACCTACAGAGAAGGCAAGTAATAGGATCTTAATTATACCTGTGAAATTACATAAAACATATTTTAACCATGTTGTAAAAAAAAAAGGCAAGAAAAATAAAGGAAGTTAAAAATATGCTTCAATTTGCAGTTAAGAAATCAGTTCTCTCTCTGGATATGGATAACATTTTTCAACATGAGTCTTTTGGAATTGTCTTGGATCATTGTATTGATCACAGTAGCTATGTCTTTCACAGTTGATCATCATTATAATTTTGCTATTACTGTGTACAATGTTCTCCTGGTTTTGCTCACTTCACTCTGTATCAGTTCATATAAATCTTCCCAGATTTTTCTGAAACCATTCCCTTCATCACTTCTTACACCACAATGCCATTACAATCATATATCACAACTTGTCTAGCCATTCCCCAATTGGTGGGCATCCCCTCAATTTCCAGTTCTTTACCACCATGAAAAGGGCTGCTATAAGTATTTTTATACAAATAGACCCCTTTTCTTTTTCATTGCTCTTTGTGATTCAGACCTAGTAGTGACATTGCTGGGTCAAAGGGTATGTACAATTTTATAGCTTTTGGGGCATAGTTCTAAATTGTTCTTCATTATGGTTGAATCAATTTACAACTCCACCAACAGTGCAATAGGGCTCCTATTTTCCCACCTCCCCTCTAGCATTTTTCCTTTTCTATCATTTTAACCAATTTGATAGGTATGAAGTAGTACCCTAGAGTTGCTTTAATTTTCATTTCTCTAACCAATAGTGATTCAGAACACTTTTTTCATATGACTATGGGTAGCTTTGATTTCTTGTTCTGAAAACAAAAGGGAAATTTAAGTATTAACCATGAGCCCCATGAGATAGGGTTGGGGATATGTCTTTGGGAGAGAGTGGTGGTGAGGCTGCATCTCTTATCGTTAGCTGTGTCTTTGTCTTATTTTGTCTTACTATCTTACTAATCCACCCTAGGAGGATTCCATATCATTTAAACTTTGTTTCTTTCTCAATTCTTACTTAACCCAGAGCTATGCATATAATAATGGATTAATAAATCCTTGTTTTATTGTGTTGTATTGTCTCGACAAGAGCTCCCTGTCTTCTTTCTCCATCCCCCTTCCCTACCAATGAATGAAAAGTGATTATTAAGAGAAAGTTTGTCATGTGGGGGCCATATACTTAACTTCTGAGGAGGATGTCATAAGAAAATATATCATATCCTCCCACAAAGTCATTCCTCCTAGGCCATACCTAGCACTTTCAGATTCTGGATCAAATAACTGTGTCAACCTCTGGGGTGTTCCTGATAAGTGATAAAATAATAATAGCTGATGCTTGTATGCTTTGCATGGAGCATGTTGTTTAATCCTTATAACACTCCTGTGAAGTAGGTACTGATATTATTACTTATCCCCACTTTACAGACACAATAGACCAAGGCTTTGAGAAATGAGTGACTAGTGAGTTGTCTTAAACGATTTGCCTGCTCTAACAATAAGAACCACTCTTGGGCCTGTGAGGGCTAGGTCAGTCTCCTTCTGCTCTCAGGGTCCAACTACTCTGGCTTCACATATGTGGAGAGATTGGGCTCAGTTTTAGGGGAGCCTGGCCTTTAACGAGAGAGGTTAGAATTCCTTTTCTCATTATTAGACCCTTATCCTAGGATGGGGGGGAAATTGTTCAAGATTTTTACTCATGTCTTTAGTCTTCCCAGATAGGGAAGTAGAAAAGTAGTCAAGGCATAATACAAATCAGGTATGGGACAGATACTTATTCTCTGAACAGGAACTGACAGAAAGACACATAAATAAAGAAGTGGCAATATTAACGACTATATTAACTAATATTAACTCCACTGGGAGGCTGACACTTAAAACCATGGAAACATGAAAGAGTTTATGTGGCTTCCAAATAGACATTTCACATTTCATCTCACTTCCATATCACCCTGCTCATGACAGATGCCTTCTGGCAAGCTGGGCCAGGCATCGAATTTGTTCCTCTCGTCAATGGTCATCTTCTCTAAGAAGTTCTAGAAGAACTAATTAGGGACTCCTCTCCTTGCCGCCAAATCAGCTTCAGTCAAAGGGCCCAGGACCTGAAACTCCTTGAACTCAGAAAGTGTCCCCCAAGTCTGGATGCATCTGTCTTGGGAAAACTGATAACTGTTGACCTAAGATCGGAAGAATAAACAGAAGAGACTGCCCCAAACCAGGATAGGGCTTGTCTAGACGGAGATAGGCTTTAGCTGTCACATATTTGTGTGCTCCCAGCCACATGGAAGCCGAGGCAGGGGAAAAAGGGAGCTGTCCTTCCTCACGGAAAGTCCCAGAGCTTCACGATGTCACCAGAAAAGTCAGAAGACAGTCCTTTGTTCTGAGTCATTCCCTTTGCTAAAGTTCCACTGAATTACTTTTCTTGATGCTTGACAGACAATCAGAAGATTACCTCCCTTATCATCTCAAAGCACCCCGTTGTTGTCATGCATATGGCCAGCCTGATACAGGCAGCCTAGCTCTTCGTGTGCTCTGTTCAGTATCTGGCCACTGGACCCAGATGGCTCTGGAGGAGAAAGTGAGGTTGGTGACCTTGCACAGCCCTCCCTCACTCACATAAGTGTCAACTGCAAGTCATGTAAATCTCTTCCCTGATGCCATAGTCCTCTTCGAGAACAAAGGACAAACACACAACACAAGATCAACAAACACCCTATTATTGTATCCAGCCAAGAGAAGCTGGTGGCACCATAGTGCACAGAGCTCTGGGCCTGGAATCATCGAGATTCCAGCTCAGATGTAACCTTTGACACTTACTAGTTATGTCATCTTGGGCAAGGTACTCTGTTTGCCTTAGTTTCTTCAACTATAAAATGGGGGTAATAGTACCTACCATCAAGGGTTGTTGTGAGGATCGAGTAAGACAATATTTGTAAAGCTCTTAGCATAATGTGGGACACATTGTAGATGCTTAATAAATGCTTATTCCCTTCCCTCTCCCCTTCTTATCTGTGACATAGATATACCAGGGATGAATATCAGAACTCTAACCAGAGAGAGATGGCTAGGACTTTTCTTCAGGGTGCCAACATTCCCAGGAGAGGGTATTCTCTCCTAAAGATTATCATCCTGGGGCATCTGGGTACTCAGTGAGTAGAGCACTGGCCCTGGAGTCAGGAGGACCTGAGTTCAAATCTGGCCTCATTCACTTAACACAAAACTAGCAGTGTGACCTTGGGCAAGTCACTTAACCCCAATTGCCCTACCTTCCCCCTCCAAAAAGCAAAAAAAAAAAAATCATCACCCTAATGCCTAAAGATCTTTCACTGGCCTTCATTATTCAGGGTGACCCTGATTCCTCACTTAGCTCTGTCCCATTACTCCCAGGGATCTCTTAGGAGTCCTTGCTTGGGATCTGCTTTTACCACCAGCCCCTGGAGGCTGGACTCTGGAAGCCTGGCCACCCACCCTCTTTCCTGGCGACTATACATCCAGTAGGACTCTCCTTTTCACTGTTGTGCCTCCCCCTCCCCAGTGAACTGTGATGCCATTAGCCTCCCTCAAGGTTTTTGGTGCAGTTGAAAAAAATTCCATATAAGACTCTGCTTATTTTCCTCATTTTATAGATTAAGAAACTGAGGCTCAAAGATATTAGGTGCCTTGTTCCATAGCCCCACGGCTTCGTCATGGGGGAGATTCAGATCCAGATCTTCATGACTAGTTTCCAGTATTCTATCCACCGAACCACGTAAGCTCCTCGAGGTTAGGGACGATTTAATTTTTGTCTCTGTCTCCCTGGCACTGAGTATAATGCCCTGCACATAGGACATGATAAAGGCTGAGACAAAATGGAATCGCATGCTGAAAATCACAGGGAAAATTACTGTCTAAAAATCACAGTCTGAAAAAGGAGAGAAGTTACAAGAAGTAGCCTGAATTTGGTGGACGTCAGGCAGGTCCAGGACCACTCACTTTGCATTAGTGAGGGTAGAAGGGTGAACATGTGGGCTGACCAGATATCTAGGAGCCTCAGGCCATTTGCTTGCAATAACCTGCTCTCCACTATGGTGCTTCCCACATAAGGTCTTGGACAACCATCCAGATCGTTTCCCCTCATAGTAGATTTTAGACCTAGAAAGGACACTGGAGTCATCTAATTCAATGTCTATATGTCATTTGGCTGTGGAACCTGTGTGTACCTGTACAAAAAACCAGAATCCTTAATAAGTCAGGAGAATCATTTCGTTCAGTGGTCATTCCAGTGACCCTAGAATCAACCTGTTCTGCAGTAAGCCAAGAGTCCATTGGCTTCTGGTCAGCTCTGACTAGAGTGTCTAGATCTTTCATTTGTCTTTGGGAGGACACCAAAATGCTTTTCCAAGCAGTCAACAAGTTAAGGGCAGAAACGTGTCTAAGGAATCAGCTTGAACAGGTATGAAATAGCCCAATACTGCCCTGAGGGTCATTGGATGAAGTCTGGGAATGACCTAACAACTGAAAGGATCACTCTGCCACACCAAGAAGGCCAGTAGGATTACAAAAGAAGAAAGTGTTTTCTATAACACGTGAATAAAACATGACTGATCACCCCAGCCTTAGGCCAATAACAGTTAGGAAGCCAGAGCAAGAAGCCAAGCAGAATATGGCCCAATAACCCAATGGCAAGTTTAGACATGGAAAGACAGAAAAGGATTTTATTATACTTTGCCCCCTTCCTAAGTTAGCTTTGCCAAGATAGTGGAGATAAGGAGGGTCACAGGGTGGGGAAGGTGCTAGCCAGAGGATGCTTTCAAGAGGACCTGAGTTCAAATTCTGGCTCCACCACTTACTAGTTGTATGACCTTGGCCAAATCACTTCCCTTCTTTATGTCTCAAGTTTCCTCAACTTTGAAATGAATTGCCTTTTTTATGTTTATTTTATTTTATTTATTTTAATTTATTTTATACATTATACCTCACACTCTTGCTCTAGAGATCAAGAAAAAATTTCTTTTTTAATTTGGTACCTATTAAGTTTTCTTAGTTTCCTTATAAGCTGTTTTCTTCCAGCTCAACAGCTATGAGATGTTTAAGTCTTGGCAGAAGCAAGGAGATGGTGTGATAAGCCCAAAGGGCACATTATGACCCTTGGGAATTGTGTGTATGTGTGTAGGGGGGTGCTTCCCACACCACTGCAAGGTTTTGAAAAAAAGAGACTTCAGGGGACCATAGATGGAGATGGTATACGTTTATATGTTATATAGAGGCAACATAAGAAAGAAGGAAATAAGCATTTATTAAAGTGTCTACTATGTACTGTGCTAAGCACTTTATACAAATATCATCTCATTTAATACTCAGAACAATTTTTCAAGGTAGGTGCCATTATTATCCCAACTTTACAGCTGAGGAAACTCAAGCAAAAAATGGTTGAGTTACCCAGGGTCACCCAAGTCGTAATGGTCTGAGGGGGAGTTAAACTCAGGACTTCCTGACACCAGGCCCTCTGCCCTAACTACGGCACCCCCTAGCTACCTTTAGGATTTTTTACCCCTGCTTTCTAGAGTTGTTAGTCCCCCCTATCACCTTGAACCAATTTAAAAAACATTTTACTTTTCATTTAATTACAATTTTCCTTCTCTCCCTCACACCTCTTTTTCTTCCCTCACTGAAAAAAAAATTGTAACAGTCATGTAGAATCAAGCAAAACAAATTCCCCCATTGGACATGGCAAAAAATTCCTTAATCTGCACTCTTGAATCCATTATTTCTCTGTCTGGAGGTGGGGAGCTTATTTCATCATAATTCCTCTGGAATTGTGGTTGGCTATTCCATTAATCAGAGCTCTTAAGTCTTTCAAAGTCATTTGTCTTTATAAAGTTATCATATAGATATATTCTCTTGGTTCTGCTCAATTCACCCTGTATCATCTCATACAAGTCTTCTCAAGTTTCTCTAAAACCATCTCCTTATTAATTTCTTATGACAAAATTGTATTCTATTACATTCATATCCATGACTTGTTCAGCTATTCCCTAATTAATGAGAACTCCCTCAGTTTTCAGTTCTTTACCACTGCAAAGAGTTGCTATAATTTTTTTTTACATATGGGTCATTCTCTCTCTCCCCTCTCCTCCCTGCCCCCAAGAGAATGTAAACTGCTTCTTTTTTTAGACATGCGAAACAAATATCCACATTAGCCATGTTCCAAGAAAAAAAGGTGAGAAAAATAAAGGGAAAGAATATTCTTCAATCTGCACTCTCTCTGGGGGTAGATAGCATGTTTTATTATGAGTCCTTTGTACCTGTGGTTGAATATTGTCTTAATCAGAGTTACTAAGTCTTTCACACTTGATTATTGTAACAAAATTACTGTTACTAGGTACATTCTTCTCACTTCTCTTTGCATCAATTTGTATAAAACTTACCAGGTTTTTCTGAAACCATTCTCTTCATTGTTTCTTATAGCTCAATAATATTCTGTCACAATCATATATCACAACTTGTTCAGGCATGCCCCAATTGGTGGGAATCTCCTCGATTTCCAATTCCTTGCCACCGCAGAAAGAGCTACTATGAGTATTTTTGCACAAATGGGTCATTTTCCTTTATCTTTGATCTCTTTGAGGTATAGATTTAATAGTGGTATTGCTGGGTCAAAGGTTATGCACAGTTAGAATGTAGGCTTTTTGAGGTGGAGACTTTTACTTTTGATTTTGTATCCCCAGCATGTAAAATGCTGCCTGGCACGTAGCAGCAGCTTATTAAATACTTGTAGATTGACTAATTAGATTGATTAATCGATGTTACAAAGGATGGATCACTGGATCAAGGAGGCAGGGTCCTATGATACAGCTAGTTATTGAAGGGATAGAGCACTTGGCCTGGAGTCAGGAAGACCTAAATTCAAATCCAGCCTCAAATAGTTACTGGCTTTATGAGTAAGTTACTTAGCCTCTCTCTTCCTTAGTTTCCTCATTTGTAAAATGGGGTTAGTATTATCTAACTCCCAGGGTTCTTGTGAGGATAAAATGAGATAATATTTGTAAAGTTCTTTAACAAACCTTAAAGTTCTATCTATCTAAATGCTAGCTGCTGTTATCAGACTGAGAGCTGAAAGGAAGCTTAGGAGCCATTGAGTCTAAGCCCCTTCTATCACCTTCCATGCAGGGTTATTGTGAGGATCAAGTGAGATAATAATTACAAAGTTCTTAGCGCAGTGCCTGGTACATAGTAAGCAATATCTGTGTTATTGTTATTATTAAACTGAGGCACCGTAAGGGTAAGTGAGTTGTCCAGGGTCACACAGTTAACAAGTATTCTTGGCAAGATCCAAATTCAGATCTTTCTGAATCCAAGTCTAGCACTATATATTAATAATAAATGTGACACAGAAATTTAAAAAACACTGATTAAAATAATTTCTCTTTAAAGGGTAAAAAGGGTCATGTGGGGGTGGCTAGGTGGTACAGCAAGTAGAGCACCGGCCCTGGAGTCAGGAGGACCTGAGTTCAAATCTGGACTCAGACACTTAACACAAAACTAGCCATGTGACCTTTGGCAAGTCACTTAACCCCAATTGCCACCTTCCCCCCTCCAGAAAAGGTCATGTAGCTAGGAAGGAGCAGATTTGAAGTCAGGTTTCTCTTTCCCCTAGGCCGAGGAAGCCAATGTTGATTGATCAAATAAATGTTTCACTGGAATTTAGTGCTGTGATGTCCCTTTGGCATCTGCTATATAGCAAAAATCACTGAGTAGGTGACTTTGAAACACACATTTCAAAAATTAAGATACATTGCTACAAACCAGACCACGGGGAGATTGTTTCAAGGAATCGGGGATATTTTGTCTGAAGAAGAGAAAACTTAGGGGAAACACATTAGTCATTTTCAATGATTTGGAGGATTGTCACATGAAGGAGGGAGTAAAAAAGACTCCGGGGTTCCTTAGCCCACCTATACTTGTACTCATAAGTTGGGTCCTCCAGAGGGCTGGCTACATATATCTCTTAGAGTTCTAGGGGGGCCCTGAAGGCTAGTGAACTTTTCTCTTTATTCTCCCCAATATCAATAAGCAGTTTCATTTCATATCTTGCTTATATAACTAGTACCCTTCAATGAATAGATCCTGAATATCGTTTAACTGGTTAACATCAATTATCTTTAACCAAGGGATAGTTACTGAGAAGATAGAGTGAAAACAGAAGTGCAAATCTTTTCCCTAAACAGTTGGGGGCAAACCCTTCCTTGTCTTACTTCAGTCTCAGGATAGTAGGTATAAACTTATAGCAGTTGCTACATTCACCCCACTGAGTTCGTTTCCAAATATGATATTTAAAAATTTTTTATTTTTAATTTATGGAATAAACAAGCATTTCCACAACATAGTACAAGAAAAAGATGATTACACTTGAAACTGCAAATCTACTATGCACAACTTGCTATTCCTTTCAAATAGACAAAAAAAATTATCATATACATTTATTTTTCTCTTCCTTCCCCCCCCTCGCTCTAGAGATGGCTACCATTAGACACAAATAGATGTGTGTATGTGTATACATATATATGTGTGTGTGTGTGTTTAAAATACTGTGTGTGTGTATGTATATACTGCTGTGCTATAAGAAATGATGAGCTCAATGATCTTAGGGAAAAAAAACATGGAACGGTTTGCGTGAAATAATGAAGAGTGAAATGAACAGAACTAAGACAACATTGTATACAGTAACAGCAATATTGTTTTAAGAATGACTTTGATCAAATAAGTTATTTTGACTATTATAAATACCCAAATTAACTATAAAGAACATATGAAATATGGTATTGTGGATGGGTGAAGTCACTCAAGAAAATGTCGTTTTGGCTGCTGCGTTGGATCTGCTACTGGGCTGGGTTCCAGAGATCACTTTTCTGGACTTTGATGGTACTTTTAGTGGATCTCTGGTCCTCTAAACTTTCAAATCTCATGAGGTCACAGTCTACTATATTCTAGTACTCCATTTGCTTAGAGCTAGAAAGAACAGACCCAAAAGAAATAGAAGCAGCAACAGGGCCATGCACTCAGGGGCCACTGCAGCAGCCTGAGGCCTCATTCTTGCCTCTACACTTGAATGCAGTCAGTAAACAGAGACCCTGAATCATCTGGTCAGTGCCCTTTGTAAGCATTCTTGGTTCTGGGTCAGCAAAAGCAGATTGGAAACAATAACTTTTCATGCTGTGGTCTAAGTGGGGATCTTATCAGGCAGAGCAAGGGTATCATACTCATAAGGATGGGGCTCTCAATGGCCAACTCCAGACCCCTGTTACATTTTATTTTAATTTATTTTAGTTTTATTATAAACTTAATAATCATTAAACACAAACGTTTCAATATGTAAAAAAGGAAAAAAGGGATTGTCTATGAAACTATAGATTTCTTTTATGTGCAGTTTGTATTTTAAACATGCATGTTAAATTTAACAAGGTAGTAACAAGATTACCCTTACTGTGTCTCCTTGTGGACTTTTAAAAAAACTTTCTTCCTTGTGTCATTTTTAATGTTTTCTTGATGCACTTTTCTTTCATTTTTTAAAAAATCCTTTTCAATAGAAGGTAGATAGAGTGTCATAGTGGAAGGAGGGCTGTTTCTCATCAGGGAGACCTGGATAGCAGTCCTGCACCTGACCTATCCTGAATGTATGACCTTGGGTGAGTCATTTAACCTCATAATGCCCCAGGTGGCTCTCTAAGACCTTACATTGGGAAGGTGCTCATCTGCATTGGAGGAAAGGATTACCTCACCAGAAGTTTCCTGCAACAGTGAAGTTATAAGTATGTATTCAAAACCAAAATCTCCCTCACTATTCCTCCTTGATACTCCCCAGACAGAAACCTTCTTTACAGATGTGTTGGCAAATGTTTAATGGCTGACTCTCCAAAAAACAAAACCAAAAAGCAATGTATTCAGGACATATTTTTAGGTCTAGTCTGCATTATTAACATTTTCCCCATTCTTTTCTTTTCTTTTTTTCTTTTCTTTTCTCTTCTCTTCTTTTCTTTTCTTTTCTTTTTTTTGGAGAAAAGAAGGTAGGGCAATTGGGTTTAAATGACTTGCCCAAGGCCAGATGGCTAGTTTTGTGTTAAGTGTCTGAGGCTGGATTTGAACTCAGGTCCTCCTGACTCCAGGGCTGGTGATCTATTCACTGCACCACCTAGCCACCCTTCCTCATTATTTTCTTAAGCCTAGACAATCAAAACAACAATAACTCAAGTCCCGATTTGTAGTGTTTACTGATTTCCAAAGTGTAAATTCTCATACTGAAAATTTACCAACTGGAGAGAACTCATGAATGTTGAGTGCAGATTAAAGCAAATTTTTAACTTTATTTTTCTTGCTTTTTTTGCAACATGACTAATATGTTAATATGTTTTGCATGACTTTACATGTAAATAAGTATGACATTGCTTACCTTCTCAGTGGGTGGGAAAGGGGCTGGAGGGAGAGAGAATTTGGTTTTGAGTTCCAAATTCTATCCTTCCCTCCCTCTCCTTCCCCTCCCTGAGGTGGTAAATAATCTGCTATGGGTTATACATGTGCAATCATGTAAAATATAAGGAAGCCCTTTCTGATACTGAGAACTACACAACAATGAAATGGGCAGTTTAAGAGTTGGGAAGCTTTTTCAGTTAGCTACCTGTCAGGGATGCTGGACACAGGATTCCTTCAATGGAAATTTAAAAAATAAATCCACAATGGCTCCATTTATTAACACATATATCATAAATGCTCACAATATCAATGTATTCTTGATATGGTAGATGGAAGTATTATTCTTTCTTTCTTTTTTTTTTTTTTTTGCCTTTTTTGGAGGGCAGTTGGGGTTAAGTAACTTGCCCAAGGTCACACGGCTAGGTTTTTGTTTGTGTGTGCATTGAGTGTCTGAGGCCAGATCCAAACTCAGGTCCTTCTGACTCCAGGGCCAACGCTCTACTCATTGCGCCACTTAGCTGCCCCGATGGAAGTATTATTACAAATATTATTACAAATTACAAGTATTATTATGAAATTTCTGTGTTTTAAAGGTTTTGAATTTTTTGCATCTCCTCTTGCAGTAATTTTAATAAATTTGATGATGTTCTTAAATACTGCAACATCAATGTATGAAAGAAATATAATTATAGAAAGAAAAAGGTCAAAAGTACAGCAAAACCAGGAGTAGTTTATATTATCTTTAGGGGAAAAAAGACTCAGTAACTTCTAAGATCCTTTCCAATTCCGAGGATTTAAGAAGGCCTACTCTGATTCTTTATATATATTATATATACATAAAATATATTATGTTATAATATTTTGTATATTTAGCTGTCATCTTGATGAAGAGTCTCCCAACAAAACTATTCAGACATCTTATGGGGGCGGAGTAGAAACAGCTCATCCAAGCCACTCCGCCCCCAGATTCCCCCAAAACTATGTAAAAGGGGACTCTGAACAACTTCTGGAGCCCCAGCACCCACAGAACAACACAGAGAAGCTAACCTCCTGCTGAGGACAGCCCAGCAGCCCTGCAGGAAGGACCAGAGCAGCACTCTGGGAGCCGGCAGCGCGCAGTGCGCAGAGCGCGGGAAGCCAAGTGGAGCCGGAGCCGAGGTCCCCGTGAGCTGAGGTTTTAGCCCCAGGGCGGCAGGGCCAACAGCCAGCTGGAGGAACCCCAGAACACCAGCAGCTGTGGCGACTCCAGAATTATCAACATAGACATGCCTAGGACAAAGTAAGCGGTTAGTGTCCTATGGACTTTGGGACCAGTATTTGGGGAATGCATTGGCTCCCTCCCCTGGGGGCTAGAAGCCACTGAGGAGACACGCCATTTTGTAGTTTTCAGAGGCAGCTCCAGCTCTTGGCCTGTGAATTGTAGGGAGATCCAGCGATCAGTCTTGGGGGGTAATCGCTCTTGCTTTAACCTCCCTGGATCTGGATTGTGATCTAGGGTGGAAGTTGTGGGTGGGTTTACAGCTTGCCAGAAATGGAAGTTGCCCCCCACACGTTCGGGACAAAAATTCCTCTATCTGGCCTTAAAGCCATAGTGTGGCAACAAGCCCAAAAGTCAAGTAGTTAAAGTGGCAACATGCCAAGGCAAAGGAAACAGAAAAAGGCAACCCTAGACTCCTATTTTGGGGGCATAGAGTGGGAAAAGGACTGTGAGGTCAGAAGTCCTGCTCCAAAAGCCCCAGGGGAAAACATGAGCGGGTTGCAGGCCATAGAGGACCTTAAGAAGGACTTAAAAATCAAATAAGAGAAGTGGAGGAAAAATTGGAAAGAGAAATGAGAAGGATGCAGGAAAAATATGAAATGAGGATCAACAGCCTGACTGAGGAAAACAACACCTTAAAAAATAGACTAACTCAAATGGCAAAGGAGGCCCAAAAGGGCAATGAGGAGAAGAATGCCTTAAAAAGTCGAATTTGCTAGATGGAAAAAGAATCTCAAAAGTTCACTGAGGAGATTCATTCCTTCAGAGTTAGACTGGAGCACATGGAAGCTAGTGACTTTATGAGAAATCAAGATGCTGTTAAGCAGATACAAACAAATGAAAGATTAGAAGGCAATGTGAAATATCTCATGGGAAAAACCACTGACCTGCAAAATAGATCCAGGAGAGACAATTTAAAAATTATTGGACTATCTGAAAGCCATGATCAAAGAAAGAACCTAGAAATCACCCTTCAAGAAATTCTCAAGGAAAATTGCCCTGATGTTTTAGATCCAGGGGGCAAAATAGAGGTTGAAAGAATCCACCAATCACCTCCTGAAAAAGATCCCAAAAAGAAAACTCCCAGGAATATTATAGCCAGGTTCCAGAATCCCCAGATCAAGGAGAAATACTACAAGCAGCCAGGAAGAAACAATTTCAATATTGTGGAAACACAATCAGAATAGCCCAGGACCTGGCAGCTTCTACACTGAGGGATCAAAGGGCATGGAATATGATATTCCAGAGGGCAAAAGAACTGGGAATGAACCCAAGGGTCACCTACCCAGCAAAACTGAGTATTTGTTTCAGGGGAAAATATGGTCATTCAGTGGAATAGAGGACTTTCAAGCATTCTTGAGGAAAAAACCAGAATTCAATAGAAAATTTGACATCCAGACACAAGAAGCAAGAGATGCCTGAGAAGGTAATCAGGGAAAAGAAATCAAAAGGAACTTATCAAAGTTGAACTATTTACATTCCTATATGGAAAAGCAATAACTGTGACTGATGATATCTTTCTCACTATGAAAACAATGGAAGAAGGGTGTGTGGTCATATGAATACATATATGAATATGTGTATATATGGTTACAGTTATATATGGATAGAGGGCATAGGTTGAATTTGTTGGGAAGGGAGGATACTCAAGGGATGAAATTATGAGGTGAGAGAGGAAAGTGGCAGGAGGAGATGGGGAGAGACAGGGTAGGGTAAACTATCTCATGTAGAAGAAGCAAGGGGAAGTGGTTGCAAGGGAGGAGGAGAATAGGAAGGCAAAAAAGGCAAAACCACATTCTTGTTGAATTAGGTTCAGGGAGAGAATGACATACATACTAAATGGGATATCTCAACCTGCATCAGAATAGGGGGAAGGGGGATGAGAGGAGGGATGATGGATGGGAGGGTATCCTTGGGGGGAGGGGAGGTTGGAAGTACCTACTATAGAAGAGGGACAGCATCATGTAGGGATGGACCAGGTGGGGGGTGGGATGAGTGGGAGGGAATTATAAGCAGCCTTGTACAATATATCTACTATGATAATGTTTTG
This sequence comes from Gymnobelideus leadbeateri, assembly GCA_011680675.1. Taxonomy (NCBI): domain Eukaryota; kingdom Metazoa; phylum Chordata; class Mammalia; order Diprotodontia; family Petauridae; genus Gymnobelideus; species Gymnobelideus leadbeateri. The sequence continues at coordinate 145,659 of WOXC01007775.1, forward strand.
CATAGCTAGACATGTACAACATATACTGAATTATCTCCCCAGAGGGAATGGGTGACAAGGGAGGAAGGAAATGGATCTGAAATTCGAGGTCTTAACATTAAATGTTTCAAATATATATAAATACTATTATTAATACTCTTTTGCTTGTAATTGGGAGATAAGATGTGCAGGCATTGGGACACAAAGATTCACCTTCCTCTAATGGAAAAGCCGAAGGGGGTATGGGAGAAGGTATGGGAGAGAGCAGATTGGAGGAAGCGATATCTTGTGGGACTGCTATTCTGGGAGGTTGGGTAGGGGAATAACGGGGGGAAAATGATTGTAACTCAAAATCTGGCAGAAATGAATGATGTAAAACAGAAGTTAATAAAGCATTTGTTTAAAAAAATTTTTAAAAAAGAAGGGCAAAAAAAAAAGACATCTTATGGAATGGTTAAGGGGGGCAACATAGTAGAGTGATAAAGGGCAGGCTTTTAGATCAGGAAGACCTGATTTAAATCCTCCCTCTAACATATACTCTTGTTTGATCGACCCTGGTTAAGTCCCTTAATTTCTCAGCTTCCAACCAACTCTCTAAGGCAAGGCTGTACAACATACAGCCCATGGACTACTTGTAGTCTGCCAAAGGATGGGTGGCCCATGAAACATGTAGTGGATGGGGGCAGCTAGGTGGTGCAGTGAAGAGATCACTGTAATGGTAAGGGAATTTGAAGATCTTCCCTGCCCCTTTAATGGTCTTCACTTGGAGCCCAAGGGGAGAAGCTTGCTTAGGGGAGGTTTGTTGTTCAGGAAGTCCACACCTTGTTACTTTGTAATCAGGCAGTGGGTCAAGAGGGTTGTGATGTCTCTGACCTGGGAGAAGGCTATATATACCTCTGAGGTGAGGTTTTGCTTTGGGGCTCACTTAAGGGAAGAGTTGTATGATTTGACCAAATGAGACTCTGGGCAGCCTTTGAGCCTCTGGCTTTGAAAACCCAGATATGAAGAAAAAATAAATAAATTAATTAATTAAAAAAAAATACCCAGGTATGGGTGCTTCTCCCTCTGGTAACTTATGTGTGCCTGTTGGTCTATTGAATTGTGTTATTTTCTCTTGTCTGTATTTTTGTTTGCTTGTAAATTGTTTGTATTTTCTCTGAAGTTCAGGGTGCTGAACAACAGTTTTTCAAGAAAGTTAAACTCAGAAAATGAGGCAGCTATTAAGGTTACTTCTGAGATTTCTAAAGAAATTGCTGCTGCTGGGAAGTCTTTTACTGAAGGTGAATTAAAAATGAAGTGTTTGCTGATTGCAGTTTCTGGATTATGGCCTGATTTTTTTTTTAGAGTTGAAGAGGGAATGGTGATAAGGGTAGGGAAGGGTAAGAGGTTCTGCCAGGGACCCACCCTGGCATCCAGTCTGGAAGGCATTCACCTGGCTCAAGCAAACTTTGAAGCCGAAATTGTAAAGCTTATTGTTACGCTGCACAGCAAGCACAGCAGGCTAGATTCTTATGGAACCTGCAAACTTCCAGAGGTCACAGGCATAGTTTTAAGGAGTCAAGACAGTAGATCAGGTGCCAATTATGCTAACTAGGGGACTAAGGGTGGGATCAGGGAGGAGTTAAGGAGTGGTCAGTGCTTAAAGGACCATGCACTTTTAATATCAACTGCGCAGGCGTATTGCCCATGATTCACTGGGAAATAGCCCAAGGTGGGGCTAGCTGGAGGTGTGGTTTTAGGCCTGACATGTCACTAAAGTCAACCCTCTGTCAGGGCCACTAAGGAGTGCCCAGTCTGCCACCCATCAATTTCAAGCTTGACAAGCTAGATGTTGGGACCAAGGCCATCAGAGACACAGTGTGGGTATAATTGTCTAAGGAGTTACCCTATAGATAGGGTAATGAAGAATTCATGGTGCAGCTGGCCACTCTAACTAAGGGAGATAACATTTGCCTAAGCTAAAAATGTTTATAGATAGTTTTGTGAAGGATTCATAAGTAGCTTATTGTTTCAAGCAGAGATAAACAGTTCATGAGTTGTTGCTGGGCAGAGTGCTGGCAGGGGGAAGGGGCAGAGTTAATGCTTTGAGACTGGGGGGGGAAGTGTGACTTTACAGACTGCTTTTACAAATTGATTTTACAGACATAGATCCCAAAGCACCCCATTTACAAACCGATGTTACAGATTGATATTACAAACTGATGTTACAAACATATATACATCCCAAGGACCCCATCAAAGTGTTTTTGAGAAATGGTCTAATCATCCATTTTCCTTTACTTGGAAAGTGAGCCACTAAAAATCTATCTGTGGCCCAAAGAAGTTTAGCTTTTTAAATTCTGGCCCCTACCTACTGCCAAGTTGTGCAGGTCAGCTCTAAGAATAGAGATTAGAGATGAGCTAATGATCTGTATTGGTGGAGGGAGTTTCCACCCTGGAAGTCCCCTACAATGATGAAATTACAGGTCTAAACTAAATTCTCCCCTTCCCTCCCAAAAATAAAAATGGAAATGAATCATGTTTTGGAATCAATTCTAGGCACTTGTGTTATCAGGAGACTTCATCTTAATTGCACAATTTATAATATACTTGCCATTTATTTCTTAAGGGTGCTCTGAGCATTAATTTCTGTGTCAGGATAAGGAAGCTGGCATGTTTTCGAGCCCCTTTGACCCTGGGCTTTACCAGTATTCTTTTTTTAATCACCAAGTTCTCAGCACACCAGACACACCCATATTCCCAAGACAGAACTGAAAAACATTTCAAAACTAGGTAAGGATGCTCTATAAGATAGTGCTCTAATCTATAAGGATTATATAGGGGTTTGGAACAAGCCAGTAACCACTCTTGGACAGATGATCTAGTATTTCTTATCCTGCAAATATTCAGGGGTGGAGTGGGAGGAAGGATTAGGGAGGTGACGGGGGATGGAAACATTTAGTAATATAGTCTCTTGCAAAAAGTCAGATTTATTGGTTAGAAAAAAATACTTTCTCAAGTTCAGGCCTAGCATTATACATCTATAGAGTAGATGGGCCCCTATATGGTACAATTTGAGGTGGGTTACTCCCAAGTATTGGCAGTTAGGTAGCACAGTGGATAGAGCCCTGGCCCCAGAGTCAAGAAGACCTGAGTTCAAAATCAGTGTCAGATACTTCTTAGCTGTGTGGCCTTGGGCAAGTCACTTAACCCTGTTTGCCTCAGTTTCCTCATCTGTAAAATGAGCTGGAGAAGGAAATGGCAAACCAGTCCAGTATCTTTGCCAAGAAAAGCCCAAAAGGGGTTGTGAAGAGTCAGACAAACTGAAAATGACTAAACAACAACTCCCAAGTATTCCCCCATCCATCTTCCATAATGCCTGAAATTCTGCCCCTAGAGATTTTGTCTTGGGTCTGCAGACCCATCTTCAGGATTCAGTATTAAACTGCAAATACACTGGAAAGGTTGTCATGGGCTAGGCCTGTCCAGTGCTTAATACAATGCCTGGAACATTGTTTGGTGTTGTCACTCGTCATGACCCCCATTTGGGATTTTCTTGGCAAGGAATGGTTTGCCATTCCTTTTCTATCTCCTTTTTTTACAGATGAGGAAACTGAGGAAAATAGGATTAAGTGACTTGCCCAGGGTCACACAGCTAGTAAGTTTCTGAGGCTAAATTTGAACTCAGGAAGAAGAGTCTTCCAGAATCTCCGCCCTGTGCTCTATCAACTGTACCAGCTGGAATAGGAGGTAGAAAGGGTTAAAGACAAATTTCATTGACTTCATAATTTTCTTGAGTTAGCCTGGCTCAAACTATGAGTTGGGTTTAGAGACAAAAAGACTTGGGTGCATTTTTGAGTGAACTTATTCCTTGTGTGACTTTGGGCACCTCTCCTTCCCTTTTGAGGCCTCTGTTTCCTTATCCAAAGAATGAAGTGGCTTGACTAGGTGATCTCCACCAAACCTTCAGGCCTGAAGATCTATCATAATCCTTCTTTTGCTTTGGTTACCTACTTGTCCTTGTCTTAAGTTAAGGTAACTCCCTCTAAATCTATGCACTTACCATCCTATAAGAGCAGCTAGGTGAAACAGTGGATAGCGGGCCAGGCCTAGAGTCCGGAAGATTTATCTTCATGAGTTCAAATCCAGCCTCAGACATTTACTAGCTGTGTGACCCTGGTCAACTCACTTAACCTTGTTTGCCTCAGTTTCCTCATCTGTAAAATGAGCTGGAGAAGGAAATGGCAAATCACTCCAGTATCTTTGCCAAGAAAACCCCAAATGGGATCACAGAGAGTCAGACAACTGAAAATGACTGAACAACAACCATCCCATGGACTCATGCATTTTTTAAAAACAGGCATCATAAAGTCAAAGAAGCTTATTTGAATTGCTGAGCTAAAAAAGGGGAAATGCAGACAGTTCTACTGGCTTCTTCTATAGAATGCCAAGCAAATGAGGTGACTCATTGTTCCACTGAGCATCTGGATGGGTTGTGTGCTTACAGAAGGTGATTTAAACATTGCAAATTGCTATACATATATAATTAATTTCATTTATTCCTCACAACAACCTTGTAAGCCAGTTGCCAGTGTAATAGGGCCTAGAGAGTAAGAGGCAGGCCTTGATGCAAGCACAGATATTCCCCACCTTTTTCCAATCCAGCCACGAGGAAACTTTGATAAACCTCCTTCTGGCCATGAATGACCAATGGCCTGGCTTGGTGCTGAAAAGTCCTCTAAATGGCTCAATGTCAGAAGAATGGATGACTCAGGAGGTGCTGAGCAGTCATACTACAGGGATGACCCAGCCATCTTTCAGCTTCTTTCTTTGAAGGCTTCAGGCAAGGAGGAACACTTTGAACTGCCAAGTTGGGGAGAGATAGCTGGTCACATTTTCCTAAACAGTTGCCATTGGACTGAGAGCACACGGCACCTCTATTTTGTGTAGTTGTGTGTTTATTTTTTTTTCCTGATCTTGGGTGAGAAAGTATTCCAAGATAAGAGTGCTCTGGTGACCATGGTGAGTTCAGGAGATGATGAGGTCCCACTGGTAACTGGAGTTCTTAGCAGAGTCCCCTGAAGGTGGTAGAAGTCAGAAGGTGACTAAGCATCATCGTGGAGATGGGTATGCCCAGCCATCAACCCTGTGGGCATCCCAAGGTCTGGGGAGAATGCAGGGTGGCAGCCGAGCAGTAGCTGGAGCCCACTGAGGAGCCAGCATAGCAGAATGCAGAAGTCGGTCCTTCCAGAGGCAGCTGAATGTTGGAATGGATTGAGTGCTGGGTCTGGAGTCAGGAAATTGTTGTTGTCCAGTTATTTTCAGTTGTGTCTGACTCTTTGTGAATGCATTTGTTTTTTGTTTTTGTTTTTCAAAGATACTGGAGTGGTTTGCCATTTCCTTCTCCAGTTCATTTTACAGATGATGAAACTGAGGAAAACAGGGTTAAATGACTTGTCCAGGGTCACACAGCTAGTAAGTGTCTGAGGCCAGACTTGAACTCAGGAAGACGAATCTTCCAGATTCGAGGCTCGGCACTCTATCCACTGTGCTATCTAGCCCACAGATTCAGAAAGACTTGAGTTCAAATTTGATCCCATTCACTTATTAGCTATGTGACCCTGGCCAAATCACTGAACCTTTTTATGCCTCTGTTTCCTCAACTATAAAATGAATAGCACCTACCTCGCAGGTGAGGAAAGAATGAGATGTTTGTAAAGCACTTAGCATGGTGTCTGGCACATAGTAGGCTCTTAAAAATGTTTGTTTCCTTCCTTCTTTTCTTCACTTCCCTTCAGCAGAAGAGGAAGAAAGAGGATGAGCTCCCCTGGGAGCAGTGGCCTGGCCCAGCAGCAGATGGCTCACCCAGAAGAGGGCTGCAACTAAATGGAGCTTCATGCAGACTCCGCAGAGGAGGAGGCGCTTTCCATGTGCTCTTTCACACGTCCTTCACCCCCACTGGACTTTAAGCTTGAGCCAGGGCCCTTCTGTGTATGAAGAGCGTGCAGTTCCAGTGTGAAGGAGGGTTATACCTTCTCAGAAAATTCCTTTTCTAAAAATGAATGGGGATAACTTATTGCTAGATAATGGGGAGCACACTGGTGGGGACACAGGAGCAATAGGCTTCCTCCGAGAGCCCCAAAGAATAACAGCCAACTTTTGGGGACCCCAAACTGGGAGTGTTTGTGTCCAGTTGTGGGAGCTGGGGAGATGTGTTATAATAGTATCATCCTCATTTTATAGAGGGGGTGACTGAGGATCAGAATTAAGTGACTTACCCAAGGTCACACAATTAGTAAATGTTTGTGGTAGGATTTGAACAAGGTCTTCCTGACTCTAAACCTATTATTCGCTTTGTGGGCCGCTTCTGCCTGCTGCCCTGGACTTTATTCATTACAAATCAGGACCTTGAGGAGATTCATTACGGAAGGGTAGAAACAGATAGCTCAATTTAATAATAATTTTAAAAGAAGGAAATTACAATGTGGGCTACTAATGGAGACATGGACCTTGCAGTGGGAAAGTGCGGGGTTCTTTTTCTTCAAACGCTAGAGCCCTTTGGTTAACTGGGGTTGCCATGAGGCAGAGTGTGTGTGAAACTGGGGGCTGCATCAGGGCATTTGGTTTTAGGTAACTAGGCCCTGAGTAACTTTGCCAGAAGGCTTCTGTTTTTTCAGTCCCTGAGTACTCAGCTCAAGAACCCCTCCTCCCTCTGGTTGGCCCCGATGGCAAATGGAAATCAGTTCAATAGGTCATTGTGCTCCTTCCTTTGTTAGCTTCCTTGGGGAAGAATGCCAGGCAAGGCGGGTAGAAGCAGCAGCTCCCTGGGCAGAGAGGGTGGGAACAGGCACAAGGGGAGCGGTTTTGCCAGGGGCCAAAAGAAAAAAAACAAACACTATTCACTTTGGTCTGTGAAGCCTGAGTATCAGTTGGTGAATGCTCAGGTAACAGTGGCTGCTAATGAGGTTCGGAGGGCCCAAGATAATCTGGAACAGTCAAATCTTTCCATTCGAATTGGTTGAGGCCAGTCTGACTGACTGGAGAGTCAGAATTGTTGGGTTTCCAAAGGTACATTTTAATTTCCTTCAAGCAAATGAACTAATTGCTAAAAGAGGGTTGCCAAGGATAGAAATTGGCTGTAATTTGGATCACATGCATATAAATAGATGCTGTGAAAGTACTTGAAAACAGTTGGCTCTCTGAAAGAGATTAAAGACCCCTCCCCAGCCTTCCCCTTTCCCATTTCCAACCCTCTATTAATATTGCTCTTCCCCTCCCCCCCATCCCAAATGTTTTCCCTGTAGCTGATGGTTCCTCAAATAGTGAACCTTCCCTGCTGGCAACTCCCTCTTCCTCTCGATGCAAGAACAGAGTTTTCCTCATTCATCCCTCCCCTTGGAAAACAGAGCAAGGTCAGAGAATTCTGGGCCGTGGGAGCTGGTCTGCCCATGTTTACCATGTGATCTATTATCAGAGATGGAGAGTAAACTTAGGGACAGTGATGGCACTGCCAGGCAGGGGCTAGCCAAGTGGGAGCTGCCCATTCTGGGGCTGTAGCAGTCCCAGACTGGAGAGAGCGAGGGTGGCTGCAGCAAGAGTTCCTGCCCTTCTGGCAGCTACAAGATTGGGGCAGCTCTGCAGATGATGCCGGATAGGCCCCAGACATAAGGTGGCAAATGACAGATGCTGCCCTTTGCTGAGGCCCATAAGCTGAAATGAGACTCCTCAGGCAGGACTGAGGTCTTGTGGAGCACTCTTGTGGGAGCTCTTACTGTTTGTCTTGTCTTTTCCTAGACCTGTTCCCTGTTAAATGTTTGTGAACATTGTTGCTTGGAGGCAGTGCAGGGAATCAGAGAGCAGGGCCTTTTAGAGACAGGAGCCCTGTGGCTATCCTGGGGGGAAGATGAGCCAGTACGGACACAACACACACTCAGGGGCTCATCTAGAAGCTCACATGGGCCAGGTTTGCTCTCTGGGAGCCTTTCCATAAGAATACTCCATGTAACAGGCTCACTTAAGTGGTCTCTCTTCTCAAAGTTTCTAGCGCATCACCTAGGAGAGGGAACTCCTCACCTAGACACATGGACAAGGGATTTAGAGCATTTTGTAGGGTTTTCCCTGCTCTGACTGAGGGATAGTTGTTCCAAATTCCCTTTGATAAGATGAGGAAGTAGGATGGAAGCAAGCATTTTTAAAGTATTTACTATATGCCAGGCACTGGGCTAAATGCTCTCCAAATATATCTCATTTGATCCTCCCAAGAGCCCCGGGAGGTAGGTGCTGTTATCATCCTTGTTTATAGAATGAGGGGGAGGTTAAGTGAGTTGCCTGAGGTCACACAGTTAGGTATCTGAGGCTGGATTTGAATCCAGGTCTTCCTGATGCCAGTGATAGATGTAGATCAAAATATGCCACAGAGCTGGGGTAAGAGTATCTCTTCCTCCCCCCCAAAACCTGAAGGAGGTTTGCTTTCCTTCCTAAAATGGAAAGAATAGCCAGGAGAGCCAGACTTTTCTATACCTCAGCAGCTAAGCCAGTTTTCTAAATTAGTCAGAGAACATCCACGGACAATTTAGAATAGAATAGGTTGCATATCTGTGCAAGAAAATATCATGTGAGGGAAACCTATAACTGGGTTAAGTTCTTGAAGTGAACTACAGAAAATAGCTGGAAGGTTATGACTGAAGCTGGAAGGGCCCTCAGGGACCATCTGGCCCAACCTACACATTGTATAGATCATGCATGAGGCTGAGAGCCAAGGAGGTGGTGACTTGTCCAAAGTCACGCATCCAGGTGGTTAAATGGCAGAGGCAGCATTTCAGCCCAGTCCTCTGACTCCAGGTCTGGTGCCCTTCCACTGTACCATGCTGTTGGAAGTCATGGGAGCACAGATTTAGATCCAGAAAAGCCCCCCTAGGGAGCCTAGTCTAAATCCCTTACTTTACCTGCCTACTAGGAGATAACCCTTCTGAGGCTCCTATAAAGGATGAGTTTAACCCAGTCACCTCAGCTCTCTGTGCCTTAGTTTCCTTATCTGTAAACTAGAAGACCTATGATGTCCCTTTCACGTCCCTTCAGCTGGGCACTTGAAAAGGTCAGCTCATCACGGTCTCCCTCCCTCCCCACTGTGCCCTCTAGTGGCTGATTCAGTATTATACCCCTCTTTCAAAATTTTTTTTTACATTTAAAAAACAAAAGAAATTTCAAAACTCTGTAGAGCCCACTAGGGCTGCAAGCCCAAATCAATCTACCAATTGTCTTTTTAAAAAAACCATATTTCTACATTAGTCATGTTGTGAAAGAAGAATTAGAACAAAAGGGAAAAACCACAAGAAAGAAAAGAGAGGAAATGCCTCCATCTGCATGTAGACTCCATGGTTCTTTCTCAAGATGTGGATAGTATTTTTCCATCATGAATCTTTCTGGAATTGTCTGAGATCATTGTATTGCTGAGAAGAGCTAAGATCTGTCAAAATTGGCCATAGCACTATGTTGTGATACTATGTACCATGTTCTCCTGGTTCTGCTCACTTCACTCAGCATCAGTTCATCTAAGTCTTTCCAGGTTTTTCTTTTTTGCTTTTTGGAGGGCAATTAGGGTTAAGTGACTTGCCCAAGGTCACAGGCTAGTTTTTGTGTTAAGTGTCTGAGGCCGGATTTAAACTCAGGTCCTTCTGACCCCAGGGCTGGTGCTCTATTTACTGTGCCACCTGGCTGCCCCCCAGGTTTTTCTGAAATCCATATGTTCATTACTTCTTATAGTACAATAGTATTCATTTACATTCATATATCACAACTTGACCATTCCCCAGCTGATGGGCATCCTCTCGATTTTCAATTCTTTTCCATCACAAAGAGCTGCTATAAATATTCTGTACTTATGGTTCCTTTTCCCTTTTTCATGAATCTCTTTGGGATACAGACCTAGTGGCTCTACTAAGATATTTTATATCTTAGCTGACCCTCCTTGTTGTGGCCCAAGCCAGGGGTGCTGGAGCCATTTTGCAAGAATTGATTGTTAAATTTTTAGTGTGAGCATTTTAGTGTGAGCATCAGTGTGTGCAGAAATCAGCAAGTACTACAAATCAGGGCTTGATTTGTTGTTTTGTTGATATCTAGACTTAAGAAAATGTTAATAAAGCAGATTAAATTTAAATTTAGTGTTTAAGTTTAAAGAAAATGTTAATAATGCAGATTAAATTAGCATTACTAAATGAATACACCTTCCTCATCCCAAGCTGGTTGTTAAACATTTACCAGCATGCCACTGTCTTAGGGTACACAGAATTTTGACTTTCCTTTGGCTCAGGGTGAAACCCGATACTCCCAATAGATGTCTTCTTCAAAGTTGAAGTATTAATTTCAGACTGCTGCCCTAGTCACTATTATCACAAATTTAGATCACAGATTTAGAGTTGGAAGGTACCTTAGAGGCCATTAAGTCCAGCCCCCAAATGGGGAAATGGAAGTGCTAGGTTATTAGCTCAGCACTATATAATATATAGGTGTGAACCCAGATTTTCATGACTCCAAATTCAGTGCCCTTTCCACTATGACAGGTAGAGCAGTTCCTGGGGGTCCTGAAAAGGATAACATCCAGACATAGATATGTTATAAAAATAAGAGAAAGGATAAATTAGTGTAACGGTAGCCCTATTACCTACAGGGCACGAAGTTGAGGTGGCCCCTGTCTAGACCCATGGTTAGGGTGCAGAAGTAGGGGAGGAAGGCAAGTTACCTGTCCTTAGAGTTTATTGAACTGTTTAAATCTTTAGAATTTCTGAGCTAGAAGAGATTTCACAGATTATCTCCTCCAGCTCCCCTCCCTCCCACCCCATCATGAATGTCCTCTATGGATGCCTCCAAAATGGGTCCCCCAGCACCACTGGAAAAGAGATGGGCCTTCTAGACATCCCAGCTGTGCTCACAGTCCCCCCAAGTAAGCCTTCCTTCCCCTCCCCCCCAGGAGATGTTGGCTTTGAATGAGTCCTCAGGGCCTCATAGGATCATAGGGTTTAGTGCATCTAAAGGCAAGAAGGTCTAATCCAACCCCTCATTTTATTTATTTAGAGTATTTTTATGGATATCTTTTGTTTTTACATCACCTTCATTTCTTACAAAAAAAAAATGAAATTCACTAACATTAACCAACGTAATCAACCAAACCTGACAGTATATAGTGTCCCACATTTGTAGCCCCTGCCACACACAGACACACATGCAGACATACACAGAGACACACACACACAGACATTCACACAGACACACACAGACTCACACAGACTCACATGGACACACACACACACACACACACACACACACACACACACACACCCCTCTGAGTAGAGGGAGGCTTTTAAAAAAGTTTTAACTTCATTAATGTCTTTTGTTTTTCTATCACCCTCATGCCCGATATATACCTTCCTCTCCTCTCCCCTACAAATCATTTCTTATAATAAGCAAAAAGAAAAAAAAAGCAAAGAAAAACTTCCCATTTATCAAAAACTATTATTTCAACCAAATCTGACAGTAGAGATAATATTCCATACTATGGTCTGTTATCTCTGCAAAAAAAGGGAGGAAGGGGCATTTTTTTTCTCTTTCCCAGGGCAAATCTTCACATTTTTTCCAGTTTCTTATTTTATTTTATTTGTTTGTTTTTTGTTTTTTTTTTTTTGGAGGGGGGAGAAAAGGGCAATTGGGATTATGTGACTTGCCCCAGGTCAAGTGCTAAGTGTCTGAGGCTGAATTTGAATTCAGGTCCTTCTGACTCCAAGGCTGGTGCTCTATTCACTGCGCCACCTAGTGGCCCCAAGTTTCTTATTTTAAAGACAAACAGGTCCAGACAGTTCAAGGGACTTATTCAAGGCTTCACAGATAGCAAGTATCAGAGCTGGGATTAGAACACTTACCTGCAGTAGTGAAGGAGGGAAATCTCATCACCATGATATAACTGGAGGTTAACATATCTCGGGCAATGAAGGATTCCCTCAGATTTCCCTGAGTACGTGAATCTCCTCAGAGGCAATCCTTGGCAAACATTCTTGAATCAACAACACAAGAGTATATAGCAAGAGTAGAGGCATAATAATAATAGCATTTATATAATGCTTTTTTTTTTTTGGAAGGGGGAAGGCAGGGCAATTGGGGTTAAGTGACTTACCCAAGGTCACACAGCTAGTAAGTGTTAAGTGTCTGAGGTTGGATTTGGACTCAGGTCCCCCTGACTCCAGGGGTGGTGCTCTATTCTCTGTACCACCTAGCTGCCCCTATATAATGCTTTAAATTTTGTAGAGCATTTTAACATATGTTATCTTATTTGATCTTATTTGGTCCTCACAAAAACCCAGTTAGGTAGGTATTATTATCATTCCCATTTTAAAGGTGAAGAAACTGCAACTGGTCAAGGTGAAGGCATACAGATAGTTTACAGGGACAGGTCACCCATCAAAGACAGTTCTGTCTGCCTTATTCAGTGTTCAGGATGCCAGTGCCTCCCTCCAGGCAGTCCCTGAGCTCGGGGATCAAGGGGCCTTGCCAATAACTTCAGAGTACTCCCTGTCTGACCACTGCTCTTCCTATGGAGTATAAGGGCATATGTGCAAATCAGTTTTTAGAAGAAGTCTTGGCTATCCTCTAGGTCTCCAATGTAAATACGTAAACTAATATTAAATAATAACCCCAGATTTGTGACCCAATCCAAGTGGTTAGAGCCAAGAAGACAGGCTGTGATCCTGCCCTAGGCATTTACTACCTATTTGACCCTGGACTAGTCAGTCAGTCCTCAGTCAGTCAATAAACCTTTATCAAACCCCTACTATTTGGGGGCAGGTAGGTGGTGCAATGAATAGTAGGAAGATTCATCTTCATGAATTCAAAACTGGCCTCAGATACTTACTAGCTGTGTGACCCTGGGCGAGTCAACCCCTTTTGCCTCAGCTTTCTCATCTATAAAAATGAGTTGGAGAAGGAAATGGCAGCCCACTCCAGTATCTTTGCCAAGAAAACTAGAAAATGGGGTCTGAATAGACTGAAAGACAGCAATGATGTGTGGACAAGTGATGGATTCTTTGAGCCTTAGCTTTCTTGTGTGTAGAATGGGAATAATTATAACACTTACCTCACAGGGTTGTCATGAAGACCAAATGAAATAAAAGTGCTTTGCCAATCTTAAATTGGCACATAGCTGAATTATTATATAGATGCTTTAGGGGAGTGTACTTTGGTCAAGTGTCTCTCTAGATGAACAGGAACTCTAAATTGCTGCTGTCTCAATCGGGTGTTACTGTATGATTTAGGCTCTCAGATGACTTTCCCCAACTCCTTTCCAGAGTCTAATTCTTGGATACTTGTGCTCTTGGATTCTCTTCTCTTATGTATAAAAATCTTTGTGCATTAAAATTAAAAACAGCAAACTTGTCCCCCTAGGGAAAGATATGCAGAGACCTTCTACCCCTTGGCAGAGATGGGGGAGGCAGTGATCCCACAGATATAGATCAGATTTTTTTTCTATATATTGATAAATTTTACTGCTTTTTAAAATATGTATGTATGTATATATATATGATCGCTCTCTGGGGAGGAGAGATGCAGGAATATTGGAGGAAATCTAGAATATATTGGGGGAATATTGGGGGTAAACAAGATATAAAATAAAAATCTTTAAAATGTTTGAGCCTATTCTTATATTATCAGATGATTAAATAAGAATATGTAAAGTGCTTTACAAACCTCAAAGAACTATATTTGTTCAGTCATTTCAGTTCTGTCTGATGCTTCATGAGCCCATTTGGGGTTTTCTTGGCAAAGATATTGGAATGGTTCACCATTTCCTTCTCCAGCTTATGAGGAACTGAGGTAGAGTTAAGTGACTTAGCCAGGATCATACAGCTCGTAAATAAATGTGTGAGGCTGGATTTAAATTCCAGAAGATGAGTCTTCCTGACTCCAGGCCTGGCATTCTATTCACTTGACCACCTGGTTGCTCCCAAAGCACTATAGACACATTAGTTATATTACTGTTTATATTATAATCACTAATCCTTTTCTTAGACTTCATTATGGTGTCATGGTGGCTGTGACAGTGTCCTGAAAGTTCTGTCAGGCTCTGCCAAACCCAGAAGACTTCCCTATAGACCTCATTGCTGAAGACTGTCCCAATGAAGTCTGGAAAGTCTAATGATCAAAGGGTTAGATATTAGCAGATTATATTTCCTGGCCATAGGAACTTCACTAAATTGTGGAGGAAGTAACCACAATGATGAAATCACTATTGGTTGAAGCATTGAGGCAAATCTTATTGCTACATTTTTTTTTTTTTGGTTTGGAACTGTGGTTTCCTAGGGATAGAGAGCTCCCAGTGAGGAAACTCTCTCAACCAATGCAGATCAGCATCTCTGCAATTTATAGTTCAGAGAATTGCCTGGAGGCATTGAAAAATTAAATGGCTTTCTTAGGGTCAAGCTGACCTCAGAGAGCTTCAGGGAAAGCAAATGATTGTAAGGAAGGCTTAGATCCCTTGTTTGGGGTCCCCCCAGGTCTTTTGGGGGTTTGTGTTTTGGATTCCCCCAAACAGATTGACATCTGCTGATATACATCTCAAAATGCCCTTCTCTTGGAGACCACCTACTGCCTACATATGCCTATCAGTCAAATGTACTCCTGCCCTTGTCTGAACTCTCTTTAATGTAGGTGGCCACACCCCAGTAAAACTATCTTGGCAGATGGGCTAAACCAGGTTGAGGGTAACCAACAGACCTCAAACCTGTCAGTGAGTTAGGAAGGATACTTAGCCTAAGCATGTGAAGACTTCAATGGAAGCAGAATGTGTGGATGAGAAAAATTTGTTCCAATGGCCTTGAAGGCTGCTGAAGCAGGCTCTTCAGAGTGCCTAGAGCTTGGTCAGACATCGAAGACTCCATGGTCCTCCACTGCACCCTGGAACCTCACCAGTTGTCCTGATTTTTGTCCTACCACTGGACTTTGATGACTCTGGTAGAGAGAGTGAGGCTGTGACTGCTCAATTCTACCTCTCTTAAATCCAATTCACATGGAAGCCTATCACCCATGATATCATTGGTCCTCTTCAAAAAATGAAGGACAAACAACAAGGCCTTATTTAGGGTCATACATTAGTATGACTGAACCTAATCTCCAAGCCCTAATCCCTATCCAGTGTCATGTTGTTTCTCTACTGATACATCTGTGTATTCAAAACCCAAATCTTGGACCATGGAAGGGCAGCCAGGGAATCTGAGAACTGGCCCCAAGTTGAGAGGAAAAGCCCTCTCTGAGGTCTAGTAAATGAGGAAATTATAGTTTACTAGTGACCCAGGGGTGGAGGATTTGTGTATTCTCTAATGATTGTACTTAGTGATTGCTTGCTTGCTGAATTGCTGATTGAGTTAATTTAGTGTGCCCCATGAGTGGAAGACTTTGACTGTTGTACTTTGAGATGATTGTTCTTTGTTCTAAATATTGTGGCCACTTTGGTGAAAACTATATGGTCATTTTAATGATAAGCTGTTATGAATACTATATTGTGATTTTCTGTGATAAGTTGCAATATTGTGAATGCTGTACCTTGATTTACTCTGAATGTTTTGCTCTGATTTATTATGGAATAAATACAGTGTTCACTATACTATGTAATCAGAACTTTAAAAGCTGTTCACAGTAGCATTCTTCTGGAAAGCTGCTTGTGTGTGGCATTACATTATTAATGAACAATCAAGTAAATATATGACACTGTAATCAGATCGCTTGAAGGGATTTGTGATGAAAGTCAATTATTTTGGTTTATGGAAGCCCCATGGGATGGTAAGGTTAGCAACACTATTGATGCCCCATCTGGAAAATGGATCAACACAAACCAAGATCATTACTTCCTCTCAGCCTTTGCTCATGCCATAAATATCCTACCTAAAATATCCCACTACTATTTTTGTAGTGGCAACAAACTGGAAACAAATTGGGTGCCCATGAACTGTACAATGACTGAAACAATTACGGTGTTCAGATTGTTATTGTGACTTAAGAAATGTCAAAAGGGATAGATTCAGAAAAATCTTTGAAGACCTTTCTGAAATGATACAGAGTAAAGTGAGTAGAGCCAGGATATCAATTTATTTAAAAACTGCAAAACTGCAAAAGAAAACATCTGTGAAAATCTTAAGATTCCCTGATGAATGCAGTGACCCTTCAGGACTCCAGGAGACTAAAGATGGAGCATGCTTCACAACTCTTGGCAGAGAAGGGATGGAAAAAGGATAGGGGATGAAACATCAATTTTCAGAAATTGTCAAAGTGGGGAAGCAAGGGGCAGAATTATTTGGAGCATGAGGGTACTGATGGTGATATAAAAAAGATTATCAGTGAAGCAGTTTTTAAAAAGAGAGCAGAAGGAAGTTCAGAAGGGCACACAGGCATGTGGGGCAGTGTTGGAACTACTGTTTTAAATTTAGCATATACTTTTATTTTTTTTTGCTTTTTGGAGGGCAATTGGGGTTAAGTAACTTGCCCGAGGTCACACGGCTAGGTTTTTGTTTGTGTGTGTTAAGTGTCTGAGGCTGGATCCAAACTCAGGTCCTTCTGACTCCAGGGCCGACGCTCTACTCACTGCGCCACCGCCCCTGCATATACTTTTAAAAACTATGATAGACAACAACTACGTGGCACAGTAGATAAAGCACTGGGCCTGGAGTCAGGAAGACCTGGGTTCAAATCTGGTCTCAGACACATACTATATGACCCTGGGCAAGTCACTTAATCCCTGTTTACCTCAGTTTCCTCATCTATAAAATGAGAAACAAATGGCAAACTACTCCAATGTTTTTGCCAAGAAAACCCCCAAATGAGGTCACAGAGTCAGACAGGACTGAAAACTACTAAATAATAGAGATTCATGGTGTTACATACAATCTTATATTTGTATAAGAAGATGTTCTTTTTGGATATTTATCAAAGTCATAATAATAAAAATACATTTTATAAAGTTGTAGCCTTAAAGGCTTTTCTCAAAAACTCTTCTCTTTGCCATTATTAAGAACCCTGTTTCTCCCAAGACTTTTTCAAGGTCCGACCTTCAAAGACACATAGGAATTGTATTGAGAACAGAGCAGCAAAGTCTGCCTCATTTCAAAGAAACTTTTTGGTTCATAATGAAATGAAGTTAGGTTAAGGAAAAAAAAGGGCACGTGAAACACCTTGGCCATTCCTTCTTTTATTATATATATCTACCCACAACAGAACAGTTTCTTTAAAACGATTTCTTTTTTACAAAAGTCTAGCCAGAACTGTCTTTGTAACACAAAAGCCAGATATATACCTATATACGTATGTGTGTATATACATAAACATATGCATGTGTGTATATACATAAACATACGCATGTGTGTATTGTGCTGAGGTGTGCACCAGTCACGGAGAACGTCCTGTAAAGAGAACAGAGAGGAGCCTCCTTATGAGCTTTATGAGTCTCCAGACTCTCTCATTCATAGATTCCATTCTGCTGATTGTAAGGAGATCTGGAACCCTAGAGAAAACCTTTAATGAGTTCCACGGTCATTTGAGGAAGAACGACCTAGGCTTTCAAGTGGAAAACCAAAGTAGTCGATGAAAAGGACATATTGCCTAGCTTACAAAATGACTCGGGCAGATGGACAGTAAACTGGGCTTATAAGTAAAGAAGAAATAATTGGATTTTATATTTGGGAAATTATGTGATGCTTTCAATGATGCCAAGTTGCCTGCTTGCTCTTAAAGCTAGGGTGTGTTAGAGCAGTTTGAACAGTCTTAGGATCCACTGTTAAATTTTCAGTGTGAGCATTTAACATCTTGGAAACTGGCTAACACCACGAATCATGATTTTTATGTTTTGTTTAGATTGTCTAGATTTAAGTGATGGTGAAAATGTTAATACTGCAGATTAAACTTAAAAGTGTCTTGCATACATTTTTTGTGGGGAGCTGGCTATTAAATACTTGCCACAACAAGTGGCCTATCATTTTATTTATTTATTTTTGAGGCAATGGGGTAAAGTGACTTGCCCAGGGTCACATAGCTAGTAAGCCTCTGAAGCTATATTTGACCTTGGGTCCTTTTTGACTCCAGAGCCAGGGTTCTGCCAACTGCACCACATAATTGCCCAGACGGTCATTTTAATGCCAGTAATTTCCTAGTGATGTTGTATAATTCTTTTGTTGTTGTTGTATAATTTTTAATGATAGATTACCCCATCTTAAATCAACATTGAAGGCTACCCACAGGGCAAAGGAAAGATACCTGAGAGATATAAGTTGGCTGCACCATTACCAACAATGACAGACTTGAGAAGTTACATAAGAGCATGAAAGAACATCAGAAGTCATCGAGTTCAACCTCTCAGTGGATGGAAGAGGAAATAGCAGCCAGAGACTTGGCCAAGGTCACCTATGTAATAAAAAGTATAGTCATGATTGCATGTGTAACAGAGATACCCTTTCCTATTAAGGGACTCCAGCTCCAAGCTCCTACGTGGATCAGGTTCCATTCTTGGGGGAACCTGACCTCTAAAGAGACTGGTCAGGCACCTTTTCTCAAAGCCCCTGGCTCTTCATGACCCCTACCCCAGAGCCTTGGGAAAAATCCCTTAAAGTTTCAGTTTGGCTCACAGCTAGGGTCTACCCAAAAGGGAGTGGAAAGGTACTCCATAGAATGTACATCAGGTATAGCACTATTATTTATTTCCTCCACCCAAAAGGAATATTTAAAACCCAAAAGCCTCAAATACACATTGGCAGAAATTTAAAATATAAAATAATAATCCATAAAAAGCACTTAGCATGGTGCCTTGGCACATAGTAGTTACTACTGAAATATTTATTCCCTTCCCTTTTCTTCCATTCCTCTATTATGCTCTCTAGAGTGATTTATACTTAAAATACTAAAACATGGATGTGAAGTCAGGAAGGGATATCAGATTATACCAGTAGAGGATGAGGGAAGTATTCACACTGAAAAAAAATTCATTGAAACTTTAAATAATTATTAAATTATTATTATTAAATTTATTATTTTAAAATGGTTTTAATTTTTCAATTAAATTTATTTTTATTTAATTTTAAATTAAATAATTTGAAAATATTTCTTAATTTTATTAATGATTATTTAATTATTAAATAATTCATTTAAAATGTATGTTTTTTGTTTATTATCACTTTCACTTCTCAATATCTCCCTGCCCTATCCAGAAAGCCATCCCTTATTAAAAAGAATAAAACAGGAAGAGGGGGAAAAGAGCAGTCCAGCAAAACTAACCCAGATATCTGCCAAGTCTCACATTAGGTTCTCTGTTTCACACCTATGGTCCTCCACCTCTGCAAAAAAAAAAGGGAGGGAGGTGCATCCTTAGTTATTTAATTAATAAATACTTATTCAGGGCCTGCTTTGTGCCAGGTGCTTTGCAAAGCTCTGGGTCTACAAAGAAAGGCAAAGGACAGTCACTGGAGCTCACAATCTAATGAAGGAGAAAATAAGTAAACAAGTCTGTACAAATGAGCTCTATACAGGATAAATAGGCAGCAGTTAAGACAGAGAGAGCTGGCATTAAGAAGGATTGGGAAAGTCTCAGAGATGATAGAATTTTAGTGGGGACTGGAAGGAAGCCAGGGAAGGAGGCAGAGATGGGGACAGAGAGCATTCCAGATACGGGGCCAGCCGGAGAAAATGCCTGGAGCCAAGAGATGGAATATATTGTTCCTGGAGCAACCAGGAGGCCTGTGTCGCTGACTGGAAGAGGACTTGGTATCCAGTAAGGTGTGAGGTGGGGTAGAGAGGGCACTGATACCAAGGGCTCATAGCTCTTCTGCAGAGTCATGCTTGGTCCTTATAATTAGACAGCGTTCAGTTTCCATTTTTTGTTGTAATTTTCATCTCCATTATTGTATTCATTGTATGGACTGTTTCCCTGATTCTCATCCTTCACCTTGTATCTGTTCACATAATCACTGGTCACTACAAGAATAATCACTGCTTGGGTTGAACTTTGACCATTGATGATCAGTAATGTTGGTGATAATTGAAAGACACAGGCAGGGAGAACTGAAGGAAAACCGAGAACGTTCCTGAATTCATACCTTTTCACCCTAAACCAATTTGTGTGTATAGACACTGTCCAAAGAATCATAAAACACTGGCAAAACAGGAAGGAGAGTTCGGCCGAGAGCCAAGGGACTGGACAGGCCTCAGGTATGTCTGAGTTAGCTGTCTGACTCATTGAATTCCAGTCTCAATGACCTCTTCTCTTGGTTAACTCTGTCCATCCTGTAGCTGTCTCTGAGATTCTGGCCTAGGTAAGAGGAAGTGCTGGCTTCTCTGAAGCCTAGGGAAGCAGTGGGCGGTGGGAGACTGCCCAGCTGTCTGGGACTTCCTGTTCATTGTTTATGCAATGAGGAGGTTCAACTTCTCCTTCCTCTTCTGGGATCCCAGGGCCATTCTATTCCCAGGCTCTTCCTTTAAATCTAAACCAGGTCAGAGCCCACAGGGCCAGTGAGCAAAGGTACAAAATGGAGGAGGTTTTGTCTGTGCCAAATGCCATTGGTGTAGGGGAAGAATGATTAGCAGTGCTCAGAAATAAGGGGCTTTGTTTCTAGTCCTAGCTCTGATAATAACTTGCTGTATAACTTTGGACAGTTACTGGGCACATTGGATAATACCTGACTTCCTAAGAGCACCATGGGGATTAGATGAATGGAGAGGTTTGAAATTGCTGTATGAAATTTAAAGGGTTAAACAGCTAGGAAGTATCTGAGGTTGGATTTGAACTCAAGTCTTCCAAGATTCCAGGCCTAATACTTTATTGATTGTACTACCAGTTGCCTTTTTAAAAAAAATTAATGGAGGGAAACCAAAAAAAAATAATATATGAGAAATGCTTTAGAGAGGCAGAAGGCAACTTCTTTGTAGGATTTGAAAGGGTCATGTCCAACTGAGAGATGGTTTCATAGAAAAGGTGATATTTGAGAAAGGTTTTAAAAGTTTTCTGAGTAAAGATGGGGGGGCATTCCAGGTGTAGAGAGCACCATGAGCCCAGAAGAACATTAGTACAATGAATGTTTGGGTAGATTTTATATATATATATATATATATATATATATAT
Source organism: Gymnobelideus leadbeateri (assembly GCA_011680675.1). Taxonomy (NCBI): domain Eukaryota; kingdom Metazoa; phylum Chordata; class Mammalia; order Diprotodontia; family Petauridae; genus Gymnobelideus; species Gymnobelideus leadbeateri. The sequence continues at coordinate 166,753 of WOXC01007775.1, forward strand.
ATGTATATATATATATACATATATATGTGTATATATATATATACATATATACATATATAAGAATATATATGTATATGAGGAAGTCTAGGAACTGGAAGCATCAAGCACGATGGAAAGCATTTGTAACAAGATCAGAGAAGGCAGTAACAGAAGGGACATTGTCATTGGAGTCTATGATAGACCACCTGGACAGAAGGAAGAAATGGATGAAAAGTTTGGGAAATAATTCAGACATCTTCTAGAGCTCTCTGTCTCTGTCTGTCTCTCTCTGTTTCTGTCTCTTTCTCTGTCCCTCTGTCTCTGTCTCTCTCTCCCCCCAAATCAGAACAATTAATAGTTTCTTGACTTCAATGATATTTTCAAGCTTCGAAAGGTGGAAGAACCAACAAGGGGAAATTCTATTCTCAACCAATCTGATTGTCACTGATGGAGAGGAACTAGTTGCTGGGCTGAAAATTATGGGAACCTTAGGAGGAAGTGATCATTCCGTTTTTGAGTTTATGACAGAGAGTGAGAAGAAATGTGAGAATAGTATGATACACACTATATTTTGGGAGAGTAGATTGCAGAAGGTGTAGAGGATGGATAAGTAGGATACTGTAAACTAAAATTCTATGGTGTAAATTAGCCTAGGATGGATGAAAAACTTCCAAGAATGAAATCCTGAAGACATAAAGATAAATTTTTTTTTTGCTTTTTTTGGAAGGGCAATTGGGGTTAAGTGACTTGCCCGAGGTCACACGGCTAGTAAGCGCTAAGTATCTGAGGCCGGATTCGAGTCCTCCTGACTCCAGGGCTGGTGCTCTATTCACTGCACCACCTAGCCACCCAAGACAAGTTATTCTGATGAGGAAGAAAAAGGGGAGTGATTTAAAGAAACCAATGTGGATATATAGATCTAAGAGCAATAAAAATGGTGTGTGTGAGTGTATGTGAGAGAGTATATGTAAGTGTGTGTGAGTGTGTGTATGAGTGTGAGTGTGTGTGAGTATGAGCATGTGTGTAAGTGTGAGTATATTTATGTGAGTATGTCTGAATGAGTGTATGTGTATGTTTGAGTGTGTGTATGTGTATATATGTGTGTGAGTGTGTGTAAGTGTATATGTGTGTGTGAGTGTGTGAGTATATGTATATGTGACTGTGTGTGTATGTGTATATGTGTGTGTGAGTGTGTGTATGTGAGTATAAGTATATGTGACTATGTGTATGTATGTGTGTGAGTGTGTGTGTAAGTGTGAGTGTATGTGAGTATGTCTGAGTGAATGTATGTGTGAGTGTGTGCGTGTGTGTAAATCTCTATTGAGAAAAGAGGCGGGTGCAAGCTGGGATAAGAAGTTCATTGCTTGTCCAAGGTGGGATAACTGAAATAAAGAGAAGCCAGAGCTGCTTGACTCCTGTTCATTTCTGTTGTCTTTGGCAGGTAGAATGACCTTTGTACTGGAAAGGACAGAACAAATATGGTTATTACGGAGATGACACCCAAGATAAGTAAGGAGATAAAGAGCACCTACTTCCCCTTAATGAGTTCAAGTCACCTGACCCTAATGCTCTACCTCCCTGGGCAATGAAAGAACTGGCAACTTTAATTGCTGAAATCCTGTCAATGATCTCTTAAAAGGTCATGGAGAAGGCCAGAGGGGGAGATACTGATGAGGAAGGAAAAGGACCAAAGATTTTCAAAGGCAAGAGAACGAAGTCTGACAACTATAGCAGGTGAACTTGACTTTGATTCTTGCCAACATTCCAGAACTTCTGACTGTCCAGTGAGCACTCTGGCCAGGCCAGGTGCCCCGAGGGGTTGGGGGCATCACTTTTCTCAGCCCTCACTAGCTGTTTCTTTTCTTTCTTTTTTTTTCCCGCTTTTTGGAGGGCAACTGGGGTTAAGTAACTTGCCCAAGGTTATAGGGCTAGGTTTTTGTTTGTATGTGCGTTAAGTGTCTGAGGCCGGATCTGAACCCACGTCCTTCTGACTCTAGGGCCCACGCTCTACTCACCGCACCACCTAGCCGCCCCCTATCACTAGCTGTTTCTTAAGTGAACAGTCAGTTGTGTCTGACTCTTCATGACCCCATTTGGAGTTTTCTCAGCAGAGATACTGGAGGGGTTTACCATTTCCTTCTGCAGCTCATTTTACAGATGAGGAAAGTCAGGCAAACAGGGTTCCATGACTTGCATAGGGTCATACGGCTAGTAAGTATCTGAGGCTAGATTTGAATACAGGTCTTTCTGACTCCAGGCCCCTTGTTCCACCATCTAGCAGTCCTTGAATAGCACTAGAAGTTCCATTTAATTACTTAACATTGAACAGCTTTTACAAAGAGATTTTTACTTCAGACAGCAAGAATAAATGTACATTTTCCCTCCTCCTCCAGCACCTTGAGGAATATTCTCTTTTCTACCCCCTCAGTTTCTGGGAGAGTAGCCTTGAGAGTAGCTCAGTTCCTGCAGAGCATTGGTCCTACCAAGTTCACGTCTGAGTCATGTTCAAGTGCTATGATATTAGTTGAGCCTGCATCCTGGCTGTGACTGGGCTGGGCTTCCAAAGGTCACTTCTCAAGGTTGCTTCTTGATCCTCAGGACGAAGGTTGCAAAAACTTTGCTCTAAGAATATACATATATGCACATATACATACATATATATATATACACACATACATATATACACATAGATAAATACACACACACACACACACACACACACATATATACACTCTGAGGTGAGGTCTTGCTTTGGGGCTCACTCATGGGAAGAGTTGTGTGATTTGGGCAGCTGTTAGGCATCTCCCTCCCCACCTTTGAAAACCTAGACGTTGGTGCTTCTCCTTCTGGTAACTAATACTGTAGTTGTGTAATGGTCAGATAGCTAGAAGCCCTGTCTGCGGAATTGTGTTATTTTTTCTCCCTGTATTTTTGTCTGTTTGTAACTTCTGTCTGTTTTCTCTGAAGTTCAGGGTGCTGACTTTTTCCCCTGAACTAAGTAAATGATATGTATGTTTGATTAAAGTTGTTAACACTTTTTGGTTGTTCTCCTTTAGAAAAGCAGATCAAAGAACTTGGGCTAGCAGCTTTCCTGGGTTTGTTCCCTTGTTTATCTTAGTTGTATTATAGTTTTCTATTACACCAATGTGCTACGATTTATTTAACTGTTACTCTGCTGTATATTAAGTTGCTTCCACTTCTCCCCCCCCCCACTTACGAAGAATTTTTCTGTGAAAATCTTTAAATGTAAAACTTTTTTTTAGATAATACTCTCAGAGCATAACCCCCAAAATGGAGTTGTTATACCAATTATTTTTGTAATTTTTAGTATTTCTTTAAGAGTAGTTCTTTCTTTTTTCTTTTCTCACTTACCCATTGAGAATCTATATAAGGTGGTGTGAGGTCTAAGACATAGTTTCTTCCCCAGGGGAGCTTAGAAAACCATAATAAACCAACAGAGGCAATATGCTATAATAGGGAATGTGCTGAATTTGGGGTTGGACCAAATGATCCCTAAGGTTCCTTTCATCTCTAGATCATCTTCTTCTCCCCTGAGCTTCTAAAACAGAAATAAACAATGAGATACATAGGTAGGCTTTGAAATTTTTCTAACTAGCCTGAGATCAATGAAAACCCTAACTGATGCTTTGAAGCCACAGTCATGCCTAAACCAGAGCTTTAGGTGAATGTCATTATGTTGTTGTTCAGTCTTTTCAGTCATGTCTATTCATATCATCAGTTGGGGTTTTCTTGGCAAAGATACTGAAGTGGTTTCCCATTTCCTTCTCCAGCTCATTTTACAGATGCAGAAACTGAGGCAAACAGGGTTAAGTGACTTGTCCAGGGTCACACAGCTAGTAAGTGTCTGGGGCCATATTTGAACTCAGGAAGATGAGTCTTCCTGACTGTAGGCCTGGCACTCTATCCTCTGTGCCACCTAGCTGCCTGAATGTTACTTATGTGGAAAGTCCGAGTACAGACACAAAGACCAGAGATCCTGGACCTGCAGGGTCCAGGCAGTAGCTGAAGCCTGGTCCAGGACACAGGAAGCAGAGCTGTGATCCTAAGGACAGTGAGTGACAGCATTGTGCTGAAGGGCTTGTGTGCTGGGGGCAGACATCTCTGCAGCTGCAGCATCTGTGGACTAGACAGGTTATGAAACCACCTTGTATTTTTTCCTTTGAAGTATAATGTATAAACAGGATATCGGGGCAGCACCAGGTTAAGACCAAAGGTAGATTCCTGAATAAGGACTTGCATGCTTTTTGAAAAGCATGCATGATTGTTCTTCCCAGTTGCTCTGAAAGTAAATGTGGTAGCTTGGTATATGGGGAGAGCACTGATGCTGGAGGCAGAGAATCTAGGTTGGAATCCCACCCTTGACATCATCTGTGTGACCTTTTGTTGTTGTTGAGTCATTTCCGTTACATCCAACTCTTGGTGACCCTATTTGGGGTTTTCTTGGCAAAGATACTGGAGCAGTTTGCCATTTCTTTCTCCAGCTCATTTTATAGATGAGGAAACTGAGGCAAACATAGTTAAGTGACTGATCAGTTCTATGATCACAGAACACAGCATCACACAACTAGTAAGTGTTGGGGAGGCCAAATTTGAACTCAGGAAGATAAGTCTTCCTGACTCCAGGTCCACTCTATCCACTGTGCCACCTAGCTGCCCTCTCTGTGTGACCTAGGGCAAGTCATTCAGTCTTGCTGGGTCTTACCTTCTTTGCCTATAAAGTGGGGGATTGGATTGGATGGACTGTGAGGGCCCTTCCAGCTCAAAGCTCATGAACCCTAATACCTGGGTCAGAAATACCATGAGATAAGAATTGACCTAAATTTGAGCCCAGTAAAATATGATTCATTATTATCTGGGTTCAGTCAGTATCACAGGGTAAATTACTTAGCATGAAACAGTGGATGGAATACTTCATTTGTTAGTCAGATGATCCAAGTCCAATCCCCAGCTCCACTATTTCCTCTATGACCATGGACGAGTAGCTTAACCTCTCTGGGCCTCAGTTTCTCCATCTGTATATAAAATGATGAGGTTGGACCAGATGATGTCCCAGATCTTTTCCATCTTTAAAACTCTGATGCCATAATATGTGATTAGCTACACGGCAGATAGAGCACCAGCTCTGGAGTCAGGAAGACCTGAGTTCAAATACTTACTTACTGTGATACTTACTAGCTGTGTGACCCTGGGCAAGTCTGTTAACCCTGTTCACCTCAGTTCCTCATCTATAAAACGAGCTGGAGAAGGAAATGGTAAATCACTCCAGTTTCTTTAATCTTTAAGGGGGTCATGGAGAGTCAGACATGACTGAAACAACTGAACAACAACACTATAACATGATTGATTGAGAAGGATGCCAATGTGACTCCATTGAGTCCATTCCTGATAGAGAACACGGACGGTATGTTCATATGGAGAGTGACCCTGGCTCCCCATATAGATGTTTTAGGGAAAAAAACTCAGCTTTAAAACTGAACATCCTGAACAATAAAACAAGATGAATGGAAGAAGATTTAGATGAGACTGGTTGGGACTGAGGGAAAGAACGCAGAGAAAGTAGCTAACATGGAATATCTGGACAATTTTGTTTTGTTTTGTTTCGAAGAATGAAGGCCTCCTTCTCCGGGGGTGGTACAATAGGAAGGGTGACCTTGTCTTCCCCATCACAATACTAAAGGAAGTGACTTGCAAAAAGGGAACGAGCTGACTATGACCAGTCACAGCCAGGCCAGTTGCGAGGGCTGCTTAGAATCATGTTCTCCAAGGAGCTCTTTGTGCTCAGGGAGGCAGCTGGGGTGAGAAAATTACAGTGATGACATTTTATCTAATGCTTTAAAAAGTTGACAAAGCCCTTTCCTTACAACACTATAAGGTAGGTAGTTGTTTTATTATTCCTATTTTCTAGATGAGCAGCAAGCTGAGCTCAGAGAAAAGGAAATGACTTCTCCAAGGTGACCCAGATATACATGGACAGAATTAGGACTTGAATCCAGATCTTCCGACTTCAAGACCAATGATTTTATAGAAAAAGTGCTAGACTCTGGGGCGGCTAGGTGGTGCAGTGAATAGAGCACCCACCCTGGAGTCAGGAGGACCTGAGTTCAAATGTGGCCTCAGACACTTAACACTTACTAGCTTTGAGACCTTGGGCAAGTCACTTAACCCCAATTGCTCTGCTGTCCCCCCTCCAAAAAGCAAAAAAAAAAAAGAAAGTGCTAGACTCAGAATCAGAAAACATTGATTAGAATCCTGACTCTGTTATCTATAACTTGTAACCTGGAGCTCTCTGTAGAATGGCACAAGTATTATTAACTCACCAGACTATTGTGAGGATCAGATGAGATTCTGTATATAAAGAGTTCTATAGAACCATTGGCGCTAATGGACATTAGCGGTCATTATCATTATTCCTATCTATAGCCACAGCTTTCTTGATTATCTTCCAGGGAAAAGGGTGGCTGGGGGGCAGGGTCTATAAGAAGCTGGGTGGCTACTAGAACACTCAGGGTGGTGGGTTTCACAGGTCTAGAGGTTTTGTTTTCTTTTATTTTTTCCCGGACAATTGAATTGGAAGAGAGGAGGAAAGGGTGTGGAGGGATGGAATCAAAGCAGACAATTCTGTAATAGAGATACGGATACAGAGACATTCAGAGCTGAATAGGATGGTAGAGTTCTTCTTAGCCTTTATGAGGTTTTCCATCCGTAAGTCTTGTCAATCAACTAGCATTTATTAAATGCCTACTGTGTGTGTGGCACTGTACCAAGCTCTCCAGATACAAAGGAAGGCAAAAATTGTTCCTGCCCTCAAGGACCTTACAGTCTGATGGAGGAGAAAACATGCAAATAACAATGTGCCAATAAGATTTATATGGGAAAAAATTAGACTGTAGGTAAGTCATAAATTAAGTCTCGCAGAAATCTACTTCAGTAAGGTTTCTTTCTTCTAGTGAGTGTCATGGTCCCAGTATCACTCTACTGACAAGGGATATTTTATGACCTATGATTTACATTTCCTACCTGTCAGTTATCAAGTGATAAGATCATAGATTTAGGGATGGAAATGACTTTCGAGATCACTTAGTTCAAATCTCTTATTTTTCATATGGGGAAACTGAAGTTCAAATCAATTAAGTCACTTGGCCAAGTTCACACTGATCAGAAGTGTCAGAGCTAAGATTTGAATTTTTAAAACTCCAAAGCTAGTGCTCTTTCCACTTTATCCTCTGAAATGTCTCCTCTCTTCCTTCCTCCCTATTTCTATCCTAGGGAATGGGGATGAAAGGTTAAAACAGAGACAAGGTATAGACATCCCTTGTCATTATTGTGTTTGACATCACAAGACATCACAAGACCACAAGACATAACAAGGTAATGTCTTGACTAGCATGTGAATTGGATTTAAGTGAGGCAGAGCTGCACAAAGCCATCAGCCTTACTTTCTCTTCCAGAGTGGTAGAAGTCCAGTGGCAAGACAGAATTCAAGAGGACTGTCAATGACCCAGGATGCAGTGGAGGACCTTGGTGCCTTTGATGCCTGAATAAGCTCTAAACCAGGGGTAGGGAACCTAAACAAATCCCCTGTGAAGTCTGGATTCAGTCAAAGGGCCACATGTGGCCGCAGGTTCCCCACCCCTGCTTAGCTCTCCACGGTGCCTGCTTCAGCTGCCTTTGTGGCCATTGGAACAAATTGCTCTCACCCACACATTCCTCCCGGGAGGGAAGTTTTCACATGCTTGGGGTAGACAGCCCCCTCACTCACTGACATATCTGAGGCCTCTTGGTTACCCTAAACCTGGCTTAGTCCGTCTGCCCTATACTGAGGTGTGGCCACTTCACATATTACAGCTTAAGTGACAGATGGCTACCAAAGGATAGGCAGCCCCAAAGGGCTCGGCAAGCCTGAATACCAGAGGTGTGTCAAGGATGATCTGTTCAAAAGATGTGATTTATTTAGCATGAGGAACAATTCTAGGTGAGGAAATAGTTCTGCAACTTGTAGTGTTTGAGAGTTGCCTAGGGCATCGAGAGGTCAAGTGACTTTTTCAGGATCATAAGACTAAACATCAAGAACTGTCACCCTATCTACTATGTTATATGCATATATAATCCATATAATATGTAAACCATACTGTTGAGAAAATATCTTAAAAGTAACATTTAGTTGGATCATGTACTACTACATTTCATCTTTTAGCCATCTGTACCTGTAAACAACACAATCCTTGGGTATCTTTGTCTGTGGAGACAATATTAAATTTACTTAACTACACAGTCATCCCAACCTTGTTGTAGAACAATTTCTTACCTTTGATGTCTCATCCCTCCCCTCCCCCCCTTAATAGGATGCCTACTTAGACTTGGAAGTTTTGACAAAAATGGGCACTCTGAAACCATACTTGTTGTCTGTTACGCTTCTCAAGTCATCTGCAACAATTCAAAATAACCTGTCGAGGGTGTTCGTGTTGGATCGTTTAGGTAGATGAAAACTGATGCCTCTTCCAAGCTTGAGATTCTATGGAGCCAGGGATTTCATTGATGACTACCTTCTGAATTTAACAACTATAACCTCCTTTGGATTTTTATAGTATCCACTCTACCAAAATTCAAGGAAGGGGAGCAAAGCTCTCTGAAGCCCTGAGCTTCTCCCCTTATCTCTTGCTACTATCCCTTATCAGCTCATGTCTCCTCTGTGGTCTCCCTGCCTCCAAGCTGTCCTTTAAACTGTTGTCAGAGATTATTACTCTCTTTCTGAGAATAAGAATTTCTCCCTACCACTTCCCTGTTTTAAGGTCTCTAGTGGCTTCTTACAGGGACAAAATCCAAACTTCTTAGCCTGGTATTCAAGGCACCCACAACTTGGCCTGCTCTATTTTTCCTGCCTTGTCCCTCACTTCTCCCTGCTGGTGTTCTCAGCCTAGACACTCTCCCATCATCTCACAGATATTCCAGGGTCACTGCAGCCCGGATGCCTTTCCTCACACTGTTCTGGATGTTTGTTATGCCTTGCCCTACTCTTTCTATTTCAATGCCACTCATTCTTCAAGGCCAGATTGTATGTCCTCCTTAAAACCTTTTTTGGACTATTCCGGCTCACTTAAGATCTTGGGATTTAGCACTGAAAGGGATCCAGTACAATACCCTCGTTTTACCGATAGGGAAACTGAGGCTTGGGAAGGGTCAGTGACTTGTCCAACACCACTGAGGTAGTGAGGAACAGAGCCAGGACTGAGACCAGGTCCTCTGAATCTAGATCCAGTGTTCTCTCCCCCTTCTTCATGAGAGGAAGCACAGCAAAATGGATAGTGTTGAACTTGGTATCATGAAAACCTGGGCTCAAATCCTGCCTCATACAAGATGTGTGATTTTATGAAAGTCACTATATCTTTCTGAGTCAAATCAAAACAATAAAACATTTATTAAGGGTCTACTGCATGCCAGACTCTGGGGATTCAAAGACCTTAAATTGAAATAGTCCCTGCTTTCTTAGAACTTGAATTCTATCCAGAGATACAACATATTCATGAAACAGGGACTGGCCAAGGGAATTCAGTCCTTCCAGCCTGTGCTACACCCTCTGCTTGTGGCCAATTCCCAGGGCAGACTTGGTGAGCCTGCTGCCAGGGGCGCTCATTTATAAAATAGAATAAATATATACTGAACAAATACAAAAGAAATAAAAGGTAATCAGAAACCAAGGTCTAAATAGACCTACCTTTAAAACAGAGATTATGATTCCTGGGTACCTACATTACTGTGTGATTGTGAGGCTTAAATGAAATAAAGCTATAGAGAATGCTTTATAATCATTGTTCTTTTCTGATTAGCTGCAGTACTGACAGCAAAATCAATGAATGAATGAACAAATGAATGAATGGTGTTAACCACAAGGAAGGGCAGCTAGGTGGCACAGAGGATAGAGCTCTGAACCTGGAGTCAGGAAAACTCATCTTCCTGAGTTAAAATCTGGCCTCTGACTAGCTGTGTGGTCCTGGGCAAGTCACTTAACTCTGTTTGCCTCAGTTTCCTCATCTGTAAAATGAGCTGCAGAAGGAAATGGCAAACCACTCCAGTATCTTTGCCAAGAATACTCCAAATGGGGTCACAAAGAGTGGGACACGACTAAAACGACTGGACAACAACAAAAGATAAGGAGGGACGGCACTAGCAGTTTGTCAGACCTTTCCATAGAAATTGATGCTTAAGATGATATTGAAGGAAGTGAGGGATTTTGTGAGGAGTGTCCTCCAGAGTGTATGCCAGGTATGGGGATTACCAGGTGAGGCTAGGTTGGTAAGGGCCTTAAAAAGTCAAAAGAGTGTGCATTGTATTCCAGAGGCAACATTCTAGAGGTTTTTAGGGGGAAACTCCAGAACTTCTTGAGTTTTTTTAATAAGGAGGGACATGGTCAGATCTGTGCTTGGAGAAAATCACTTTGGCAGCAGTGTGGAGGTTGGACTGTGGTGGAGGCTGTTGTAGTAGACCAGGTAAGAGGGGATGAGGAATCAGTCTACAGTGTGGTCTATGTTAGTAGAAAACAGGTGTGGGAGAGATGGAGGGAGGTGGAAAGGCTTAGCAGTCAATTAGATAGGGAGCATAATGCCGAGGCCCCAAACCTGGAAGCCTGGAACAATGGCAAGTTGTCCTTGACAAAAATAAGTTCAAAAGAGGGGAGGGTGTGGTGGTGGGGGTAAAGATTCTGTTCTGGGGCAGGCCGAGTGTGAGATGCCAGGGGGACACCCCATCTGAAATGTCCAATAGTCAATTGAAGATCCAGGACTGAAGGTCAGAGCTGTGAGAATGTGCACAGAGAGGATCCTCAAACCCATGGGAGCTGATGAGGTCACCAAGAGAGAGCAGAGAGAGAACAGGAAAGGGCTCAAGACAAACTGAAGTCTCAGTGTCTTATCTATAAAGTGGGGATGAAAACCCCAGGGGGGTGGTGATGTTCAAACGAGAAAATCCATGAAAAATGTTTTGAAAACCTTAAAATGCTGTATAATTGTTCTTTCCAGATATCAGCACCACCCCATTCACTCTTTATGTCCTATTTTCTTATTGTTTTTTTTTTTATGAATTTCTCTCTCTCTCCCTCCCTCCCTCCCTCTCTCTCCTTCTCTGTGTCTCTGTCTCTGTCTCTGTCTCCTCTCTGTCTCTCCTTTTCTCAAAGGCAGGAACTGACTGGTCTCTTGCAAACCTTGCTGGGCACACGCAGGAGCTCCCTCAATACACACTCATCCATTGACTGTCAGTCACAAAAGTATTGGTCGCATGTGAGTTTCGTGCATTCTCCAAAGGGGAAAAGAGAAAAGGCAAGCAAAGATCCAAACAGGCACTGGGGACTTTGAAACTAGCCCGGGAGGAACAAGGCTGCACAGCCCGCAGATAAAACTTTCCTGGCTCAGCGGGCAGGGAAGCGCGTTATCTCTGACTGTTTCCTAGTGTGATCTCACATCCTGAGCCCTTCCCTTTTCTCCTAGCCCTCCCAAGCCCGAGGAGGGGGGAGGGGGGAGCGTGGGCGGGGTTGCCGGAGAGGGAGGGAGGGAGGGCGGGCGGCCCTAGGAAGGCGGCCGCAGACCCCGCCCCTGCCCCCGGCTTTCTCTTGCTGCTGTCGAGGAAGTGGCCTCTCTGAACGTCCAGGCTCCGCGGGTGCTGTAAGTAGGAGGCGGCTTCAGCGCCTCGGGGCTCTGCCCCCCCTCCCCCCCGGGTGGTGGGTGGGCTGAGGACCTCCCCTGCCAGATGTGGTGACAGCTGTTTTTTTCAGGCCAGCCTGGGGGGAAAGGAGAAGGGGCAGCAGCTGCAGAGGGAAATCTTAGGACTGTCTATAAGGAGCACAGATTGCTAGCAGGGAGGGAGGGACCTTAAGGGGCCCTCTGGCCTCCACTGTAGTGGATGAGGGAGCTGGATTTGGAGTCTGGGGGACCCGGATTCGAATCCTGCCTCCGACCCTGGCTGCGTGACTCTGGGCTTCCTCTTCCTCATCTAAAATATGATGAAACTGGACTTGATAGACTCTGGAGTCTTTTAGCCTCTGATCCTTCTCCTTTTAAAGATGAGGAAATTCAGGACCAGAGAGGTTAAGCCTCTTGCCCAAGGTCACACAGGTAGTCGGGCTGAGTTAGGATTCAAATCCAGGCCCTCTGACTCCACACTGAGTGTTCCTTTCCACTGTATCATGCTTCTGCACTAGGGCCCCCTAGCCCTGGCAGAGGAGTGGGACTGAAAGGGAAGAACAAGATACAGAAACCGCCGTGGCAGGGGTAAAACGGGCAGACCCCGCTGGAGCGGGAGAAGGCTGGCGGGCGTCTCATGAATGGACAAACGGCCCAGCGGGACCTTTGACTTTTCACATTGGGAGCGCAGAGAAGCTAGTGGTGACAGCAACAGGCTGGGGGCCGGGATAACTGTGAAACTGGCAAAGTGTGGTTTTGTCACTTTCAGAATTCCACCTTTTTTAAGCCCCATCTTTCTCTCACTGTCTCTCTGTCTGTCTCTCCCTCTCTTTTGCTCCTCTGTCTCTCTGTCTCTGTCCCTCTCTGTCTCTCTGTCTTTCTCCTCTCCTTCTAAAAGTACCTTCAAAGGGCCTGGGGGCCCACCTGCCTGGGAAGTAAAATAATCTCATGAATCCATTTACAGGAAGAGGAAATAGTTCCACCAGTTCTGGCCCAGGCTCTACCTCTCAGTGTCCCCATGGGTCAGTTTCCCTTTCTGGGCCTCATTTTATCTTTAGTTGCAAAATGAAACGAGACAGTTTCTAAGGTCCCTTCTAATTCAAACATTCTATGGTCTGAGAGATAAAAGAAGGGGTTCAGATGGGAGGGAAGAAGAAGGAGGCTCTGGTTTCTCTGCTCTTAGAAGTCCCGATGAGGCAGGGCCCAGGGTCTTCGGCCTTGGCATAGGCTAGGGGCTTGAAGGTGGAAATGCATAGCTGACCTTGGGTGGATTAGATGATGTTTGTTTTCCAGGCCCCTAGTCTCCTTTTCTCTCCCATCACTCCTCCCACCTCCACAGCTGGTGGAACTTTCTGGACAACTGTGAAATTCACTTTAGGTGGGCCCAGACATGGCTTTGAAATAGATGAAACTTGTTTTGGTTCCTTATCAGTTTTCCCAGTACTGGCCTCCTTTGGATGCCCCCAGGTTCCACCCTTTTAGAATTCCATTGCTTTGGACTTCTCTTTCCTGATCCCCATCCCCCATTCTCTACCCTAGAAACCCCGCACTCCATGGGGCTAGCTATATCCCTCCCACCCGGGCCCCTACCCTAGAACATGCAGTTCTTCAGGGTTTTTAGGGCCCAAAGGGTATGTATGAGAACACAGGCACACCCAGGATGCAGATGTTTTAGACATCAGTGCTTCAAAGATCCCTGAGTTCATCCACCAGTTTCAATGCTCAGAGGATTTAGAGCTGGGATTTTATGTCATTGGGTCCAACCATCTCATTTTCCAGATGAGAGAATAGGCCCAGAAGGTTTAAAGGATTTGCCCAAGGTCACTCAAGAAGCAAGTGATAAAATAGAAATTTTAACTCAGGTCTTCTGACTCCAGATTCATGCTCTTTCCAGTGCTCTCCTTATTAATACCGATGGTTCTTCATGGGTTTCTGTGGTTGGAAAACAATTCAGGCCTTGGTGACCAGCCCTCTCATACGGGGCTTTTTTTTCCCCCCAACACTTAGCCACCTGACAGCAATCTGGACCCCTAGGCCTTTCCAGTTTGGCATGACCTACTTGAACTTGAACTCTATTGTGGTAGCTTTTAATGACCTAGAAGAGAACATATGTGTACCAGTGAAATCATAGGTCCCACCCCTCTCTCTATCCCATGTTATTCAAATCTGTATAATGAGAGTCAGCATGGGGCAGCGGAAAGAGAGTCAGCTTCTGTCAGTAAAATCTGCGTTCAAGTCTTGCCTCTGACATATAACAGGTAGTGTGACCCTGGGTAAGTCAGATAAATCACTGACCTCTCTCTATACCTTAGGATGGGCTCTGTAAAATGAGGACGTCAGATTAGTGGACCTCAAAAGGTCCCCTCCAGCTCTGAGGCAAGGGTCTCTTGTCAACTAGCAAAAGTCAGAGCTTGCAACAATTTCCAGATACTGACCACCCTCATTCATCACTGCTACTCATTTAGCCGTCAGGCTGGTGGGGTCCCCTTGGCATCTTTATCAGCTACTTTCCATCAATAGTAGATTTAAAGTTAGAGAGTAACTAACTTCCATCTCGAGAACAGAGGGTCCCCTTGGGAACTAACACTAAGTACAGTCCAGCCTATGTCATAAAGGATCTGTTCCTTCTTCTTGAAATGGAAATCGGTATCATCTCACTTGGTTACCTTTTTAACTCTTAAGCCCTCCCTCTGTTGATTATCTCTAATGTATCTGGTATACAGCTCATTTGTACATGTTGTCTTCTGCAGTTAGACTGTGATCTCCTTGAGAGCAGGGACAATATTTTTCCTCTTTTTAAATCCCCAGAGCTTAGCACAGTGCATGGCACATAGTAGCAATTAATAAATTTTTATTGATCAATTAACTAAACCCAGGCACTGTCAAGAGCAAACCAACTCACTGATATAGACTCAAAAAGACCTTCGTGCTTGTTGCACCCAGCCCCTCATTTTTAGAATCACTCTCTTTAAAAAAAAAAAAATCCAGGGGCGGCTAGGTGGCGCAGTGAGTAGAGCGTCAGCCCTGGAGTCAGAAGGACCTGAGTTCGGATCCGGCCTCAGACACTTAATGCACACACAAACAAAAACCTAGCCCTGTGACCTTGGGCAAGTTACTTAAACCCAATTGCCCTCCAAAAGAAAAAAAAATCTGTTTTTTACTGTTGCTTTTGTTTTCATACTACCTTCATTTCTGAATGCATCACTTCTCCATCCCTATCAAACCCAGCAACCCATCCTCTGTAGCAGATTAATAAAAGGGCAGAAAGTGGTTCAACAAAACTAACCGTTACATCCACTGGGTATTAAAGTGCTGATATGCAATGTATCACTGTCTTTGTCTCCTCTGCCAGCTCTTGGAAGAACTGTTTTCTCAACCCTTCCCCACCAACACATTCATTTACTAGAGAAACTGAGGCCCAGAGAGTTGCTTTTGGGATTACAAATGCAGTGCTGCTTCAGCTGACCTCACTCTGGGGTGTCCCTACCCCCTTTCATCCCCTCCACACTCTGGTGCTTGTGCCTTCCAAGAGAGTGATGGTGACCTGAATGAAGTCCTTATAAGGGCTGTGCTAAGCCCTAAAATGTGCTAATTGGGTCACTTGTGAGGCAGCGGGGGGAGGTCTGCCTACCTTGCTGGCCACAGATGAGTATTTTAGCCCTGATCTTTTGGAAACTGGTTACCCCTACCTTTGAAATAGGAGGATGAAATTTTAGGGCAGATAGGAAAGGAGGGAAACACTGCAGGCTGATGGGACAGGATATCTCAATGAAAGATGCTTTCATCACATAGGTAGGCTGTGGCCTAATTCACCTCTTCAGAGGGCCATTCTGGGTGTGTGTGTGTGGTTGCTGTATGTTATTTAACCTTTTGTGATAAACATAATAGTTTAGTCCTCTTCAACAGCTAACATGTTAATTGATGGGGGTTCATGGCCTTTGAAGACTAGGTTGTTAGAGTTTGGGATGTGGAGTCAGGAAAATAGACTGGGATCTGGCTTCTAATCCTGCCAATAAGTTGTGTGATCAGGGGCAAATGACAACCTCTTTAAGCTTCAGGTTCCTCATCTGTAAAGTTAGTATCTAACCCACAGAGTTGTTAAGACATTCAATATAGATAACACAAAGAAAGCAGTTTTCAAATCTTCAAGGGATATTTAAATGGTAGCTTGGGGAAAGGATAGGTGGGCTGAGATTTCTCTGAGAAAGAGCCCTCTCTGCCTACTCTGCCCCTTTCTCCAAAAACTTTCCCCGCCTGGTATGTGAAATTATTTTTACCAGGGAGTAGAGGTTTTCATTATGTAATCAGAGATAAGTTACTTCAAATAACATTCCTAAATAAGCCGACACTGTGCTTTACATTCATACTCAAGTGTAAATGCCTGTCATGGTATCCTTTCCTGAGAGCAGGCCCAGGGGAGGGAGAGCATAAGGGTACTGGGAGGACCTCCTAGAAAGGGTAAAAGAAGCAGAGAGACTGAAAGAGCCCTTACTTCACCTGAGGGGGTGAGGATCAATTTCTGGAATCACATAACAGCTGCACTGGTCTGATCTATACAAAGAGAGACTATAGATTTAGGTGCTCCCATCATTGCTGGCAGCTAAATCATCAGCAACTCTGCCTGAAGATGTGTCCAGGTGACTGACTATAGGATAAGCCTGGTCACATGAGAGGGGGGGATGAGTCCAGAGGTCCACTGCAGCCAGCTTAACAGGCTCCCTATGGCAGGCTGTTCAATTTTCAGGGTGACCATTTACAACATGGAAATTGGACAAGCCCACAAACCAGGGCTCGATTTATGATTTTGTTGATTGTCTAGATTTAAGAAAGTGAAGAAAAAAATGTTAATGATGCAGATTAAACTTAGAAGTGTCTCGTGTGCTGGGTTGTTTTTTCTTCCTGAAGAGCTGGTTGCTAAACATTTGCCACCATACCCCTAGGAAAGTATCATACTGTCTCCTACCACTACTGCCCCCCCAGCTTCAGCCCTTCTCTACCTCTCTCTCTGCCTACTTTATATTGGCTGCTATATCCTAGCAGGGGTGGGGAACCTATGGCCTCAAGGCTTTCTAGGCCCTCAAATGTGATCCTATTACTGAATCCAAACTTCACAGAACAATGAAGTTTGGTTTTGGTCAAAGGGCTGCACTTGAGGGCCACATATGGCCTTGGCACAGGTTTCTCACCTTGTAAGAGATTTCAGTGGCTATGGAGTCTTCCAGAGGCTAATAGAATCCTTGAGTCTCACAGTGAAAGGGATGTTAGAGGTGAAGTCCAGCACTACCAAACTAAGTTGAAAACGAGAGTGATAGTGAACTCAGTCTGACCTGGCCTGAAGAGGAGAGGAGGACCCAGGACAGCCCAGCCTGGTCACACTGTCCAGCTGTCATACTAGATTCTGTCTTAGCATGGGTGGGGCAGCCTAACAGCCCTAGAGGAGGCAGGGAGAGTCTATCTTTGGTCCTAGGATGGAAATAAGTGACATGCGTGTGAGCGTGGGAGAGATCTTTTAAGATGAGGAGAGAAGGGGTAGAGACTTTTTCTGACTCTCCCTGTCCATTCCCATTTCCTTTCTCCATCTTTCCACAGAACCCATTGTTGATGCAGTCCCACTTCCATGGTTTCTATGAAAGACAGCTTCCCTAAAAAACCCTTTGACCTTTTTGTTAACAGCTCTGGGCCTATTTGTTCCTTTTGGACAGATTGACTGGTGAGACTGAATTCTGATGAGAGAAAGTGACCTCCCAGTTTCCTCCCCATTCCCAGGAAGCATCTTCAGTGAACTCTGGCTCAATACTTTTCCCTTTACCTCACTGAGTTCATGACACTATTTTTTTTTTACTGGCTCCCATAGGAGAGTCCAGAATCATCATAGCATCCCAAGGCTACAGGAAACTGGGAATGGGGGAATGAGAGGAAATGCCTATCAGTGGATATTTCATTCTTGATCCTTACTCCAATCCAGATTTTAAAAGGTCCTGAAAATGAGGAGACAGGGAGAAGAGGAAGGAAAACAGCCAGGGCTTTGAGGAGAGCACTAGAAAAAATGATGAAGTCCAGAAGGAAGTCAGGAGCATGCCACATTTGACCTTTGAACTGTCAAGGGAGAGACCAGAACATTTCAGCATCATAGAATGTTGAGGCTAAGCAAGGAGGAACCCTGGAGTGAGAGCCAATGGCAGTGCTCCCCTGACCTTACAGTGGTGTGTGGGCTCACTGGACCCACAGCCTACCCCTGAAGAACATATGTGCCTTGTCTACCTGGTTACAGGCATGCATGGGGAACCTTTGGCCCTGAGGCTACATGTGGCCTTCTAGATCCTTAAGAGCAGCCCGTTGACTGACTCCCAATCTTGTTTTGTAAAATTTGGATTCAGTCAAAAGGCCGCACTTAAGGATCTAGAAGGCTACATGTGGCCTCAAGGCTGCAGGTTCCCCATCCCTGAGTCCTAGTACTTGAAAGTGAGATGCTCTCTTGCCTGGGTGCTCCATCACTCAGGAAATGCTCTCTTTCCCAATTGTCCTCCTACAATCCACCCAGAATCTGTCACTGCTCCCTCCATCAAAAAGTCTCAGTCTTAGATTTCCCCCCTTCAGGGCTGGGCTCTTTGTGCCTTCCAAGGTGAAAACTCTCTTTTTCTATCTGGAGAGAGCTAAAAGACTGTTCATCTAGCATGGTGTCTGGCATGTAGTAAGCATTTAATAAATACTTGTTGATGAACTGATTTTCTTTCTTTTTAATTAAATTTGGTTTTCAACATTCACTTCCCTAAGATTTTGAGTTCTAAATTTTCTCCTCCTCCCTTCACTCCCACCTCCTCAAGATGGTGTGCAATCTGATCTAGGCTCTACATATACATTCATATTAAACATATTTGATGAATTGATTTTCATAGTAATATTTTGGCAACGGTAATGCTGCAGATGAATGAATGTTAGATGTGAATAATGAACCTGAATTTGAGTCCTGACAGGACCAAGTATTATTTGTGTGACTTTGGTGAACTGAATGAAGCACCACCGCCTTGGAGTCAGGACGACCTGAGTTCAAATCTGGCCTCAGACACTTAACACTAGCCATGTGACCTTGGGCAAGTCACTTAACCCCAATTGCCCTGCCTTCTACCCTCCAAAGAGCAAAAAAAAAAAAAAAAGAATTACTTCCCTTTTTTTTGTTTATCAGTACAATTGGAGGTAGTAATACTTGGAGGTGTTGTGAGATTCAAATGAAATGATTATGAAAATGATTTATAAATCCTAAATCATGGGATTTTTATAGATTTTTATTGTCTGATCTTGAGGAGGTAGATGAGGGATTTCAGGCCAGAGAGAAGAGCATGGTGTCAGGGAGGGAGGTACTTATTTCTATGTTCTTCATATCAAATGATACACCTTGGTCTGTCAATCAGTAAACATTCATTAAATTGCCTGCTGTGTGTCAGGCATCACGCTGAGCTCTAGGAAAAGAAAGAAGGGCAAAAGACATCTGCTGTCCTCAGGGAGCTCACAAGCTAACGGGGAGACAATATACAAACAGCTATGTATGAACAAAAGATATACAGGATAAATTGAGAGTTAATCAGCAGAGGGAAGGCACTGGAATTAGGGGGGATTGGCAGAAGGTGGGATTTTAGTGGGATTTGAAGGAAGCCAGGAGGTGGAGATGTAGAGGGAGGGCATTACAGGTGTGGAGGGCAGCCAGTGAAGATGCCATCTGTGAAACAAAGGGCAGAATCTGGCTTTGCCGAAAGATCTAGTGATGTGGAATCTGGGGGCCTTGTGTGACTTGTTCAGTATCACATAGCTAGTAAGTATCTGAGGCTAGATTTGAACTCAGGAAGATGAGTCTTCCTGACTCCAGGCCCAGTGTGCTATATTTATTATACCATCTCGTTGCCTAACATGTAGTAGTTGCCCAAATGTTTTGTTTACTGACTACTGACTGTTGTCCTTATAATACTTCCTTTGTGCATTTGTCCGGGTTGAGGGTAGGGATGATGAGGAGAGCCTGTTACTGTTGTTTCTATACCCTGACTTCCTTTTTCTTGTCTCTTTGGCAGCTTCTAGGCTCTAGGGGAGCCTGGGGTAGTTACCACTGGGTTAGGGGTGAGAGAAGGGCAGTAGGTTATGATATAAATCACTTAACCTCTGTTTACCTCAGTTTCCTCACCTGTAAAATGAAAATAATAACATCTGCCTCCTAGGTTTGCTCTGAAGATCAAATGAATTAACATTTGTAAAGTGCTTTGCAAACCTTAAGGTGACATTGAAATGCTAGCTATTCATTATAACCCTGTCTCACTCACACTCTAGTTCACAAGAATGTGAATTTTGTGGGTCATGAAGGGTTAAACAGAAGTCTTATTTTTTCACACAATGAAAATCCTTCAAACATAGCAGAGTCCCCTTTCCTGCCTTGTGACTATGGGTGAATCCCTCAGATGGAGGACTTCACCTGTAGCTGGAAGGGACCTCAGAGGCCCATCTCAAACCCTCATTTTATAAATGAGCAAGCAGAGGCCCAGGGAGCTTGTGACTGGCCCAAGGTCCTGTCAGTAGTAACAGACAGAGAAAGGATTTGAATGCAGACCCTCGGACTCCAGAGGCAGTGAGAGCTCTCTCCACTGGACCGGCTGCTTCCTCCTCTCAAATACAGAAGTGCCTGCTGTGCATCTTCTCCCCAATAGAGCATGACCTCCCTAAGGGCAGGGGTGGTGTCATCTTTGTCATAGTCTCCCTACCACCCAGGATAGCTCCTGGCACAAGATGGATATTTCATAAATGCCATGTGGCTGACGAACGGTGATGTGATATTCCTGAAGACCTGTTCTCAATGTCCTTACAGTTAGTTGAATGGATTGAATCTTTTCTCCTTGTGTAGGGATTATCTGTCATTTTGACCATGTAGCTCCCAGTGGTCATTCCAGTGCCATGCAAAAAGCAGGTGCTTAGATGGATAGGTCACAGAACTGGAGTCAGGAAGACTCATCTTTCTGAATTCAGATCTGACCTCAGATACTTACTAGCTGTGTGACCCTGAGCAAGTCACTTAACCCTGTTTGCATCAGTTTGTTCATCTGTAAAATGACCTGGAGAAGGAAATGGCAAATCATTCCAGTATCTTTGCCAAGAAACCCCCAAATGGGATGATGAAGAGTCTGACATGACTGAACAACAATAACATAACATACAGAAAATGCCTTGTTCAATCAAGTTGAATTGCAGAGTGTCTCTCTAGGCCTCTCTATTACCATTTTGAACATCAAAATCTGTTCAGGTTTCTCTGTGGAGAGGTAGCAGGTATAGAAGGATTTATTAAATCATATTTAGTCTGGAGTGGAGTCTAGAACCCCTATTTCTTTTAAAAAATTGATCATAATTTTTTTTCAAATAACAAATATTCTCTCCCCTCTGCTTCCCAACCTGAGTAAAAAATACAAAGAAGGCCAAAACCTCTGTAACAAATATGCAGTCAAGCAGAGCCAAGTTCCACATTGGCCATGTCCAAAAATGGACTCCATTTTGCATTGCAAGTCCATTACCCGTCTTTCAAGATGTGGGTAACTCACTTCATCACGGGTACTCAGAAATTACAGTTGATCATTGCATTGACCAGAATTCTGTCTTTCAAAGTTGTTTTTCTTTTATTTCAAATCTCTTACTTTTTTTTGTTAATTCTTGTGATTTGCTTCTTTCACTTTTTATCAAAAACTATTCAGTTAATTGAGATCTCAGGATGGCAGGCCCAAGGCCTGGAAATAAGAGAAGTTGGTCCTCAGTGTTCTCAGCCTTCCCTTCTCACCTTGGTCTGATGTCATTTGGCCTTCTTTTCTTTGGCCCAAGCCATCCAGTGCCCTTGCACCCTCTCCTCTGCCATTTCTCAAAGCTGCCTCTCAGGGATGAATCCAAAACTTGTTCAAACTAAGTTGCAAAATAAGTGATTAAAGTATTCTCCCTGAGGAAGTTTTGCATTTTGAGAGATCCACATTGTGCAAGATCTATCTGGGGGAAAGGGACTTTGTATCATAATCCCTGAAATACTGTACTGTACTGTCTGAACCTTAGTTACCTCACAGGTTTGTGGTGAGTGCAAATAGGAATGCATGTGAAAGCACTTTGTAAGCAATGAAGGGCTATAAAAATGTAAAACTTAAATGTGCAGACCTCATGAAAAGAGGCTGTGTGGCATAGTGGTCAGAGGGGCTGCCTGGTCTTGGAATCAGGGACACCTTGGTTCAAATCCCTGACCCTGACACATACTGTCTCTCAGACCCTGGAGAAATCACTTAATCACTCAGTGACCCAGGAAACTCTCCAAGGCTCTGGGCTGCAAAAAAAGGGACTGACTTGCCAAATTGGTACAGGGAGTTTCCTCATCAGGTACATACTGGTACATTCCTCATACCAGTGAAATAGCAGGTCCATTCCCCAGCCCAGTGTATACCACCGAGGGTACCTCTGAGCAGCTGGTTTTCATGCCATCACAGTTTTACACTGTATGTGTATGACACACATTATTCAGTTGTGAGTTTCTATTTACCTAGGAAATGAAAATGAAATCATCTCTAAATTAAAATAGCTTCTCAGAAATATCTATTTATCTATGCATCTACTTATCATCTGTCTGTCTACCTCTATCTGTCTATCCACTTCTGTCTGTCTGCATCTATCTGTGTATCTGTCTACTATCTGCCTGGCTACATCTATTTGTCTGCCTGTCTATCCATTCATCTATCTAATCTTTTTACCTATCTTTACCTATCTTTTCCTCTTTTTTCCTTCTCTTTCTCCCTTTTCCCCCTTCCCCCTCCTTCTCCTAAGACTAAAAGTCACAGAGAAGGTGCTGCTTTGCATTGGGAGAGGAAGTTCCTCACCAAAAGCTATCTACATTGATGGAATCACATGTCTAGTTAAAAAAAAATGTGTCTGTATATATGTATGTATATATGTGTATACAATATATGTATTTATATATATACATATATAACCATAAATTTGACATACATAAAATGAATATTTACTTACAAAAGAATAGAAAATTATATATAACAATTTTTATGTACAATTTTAAAAATATATATATTAAATTTAACAGATTGCTTCCATCAATTCCTTGCTTATGTATCTCCTTCCGAACTTCCTTTCAGCTAGGTGTCACAGTGGATAGAGTACCAGGCTCATCTTCCTGAGTCCAGTATGGCCTCAGACACTTACTAGCTGTGTAACTATGGGCAAGTCACTTAACTCTGTTTGCCTCAGTTTCCTTATCTGTAAAATGAGCTGGGGAAAGAAATGGCAAACTACTTCAGTATCTTTGCCAAGAAAACCCCAAATGGAGTCATAAAGAGTCAGACACAACTGAAAAACAACTAAGCAACAGCATTATTATTCCTTACACACTGTTTCCCTGACTGACCCCAGATAACAGCCCTTTCTTCTATGGTTAAGTAGAGTGAAGCAAATCAGATCTGCACTTTCTAGTCTGTCCTTCTGCCAAGAGTTGTGTTGCGTAGTCATTTCAGTCATGTTTGACTCACTGTGGCCAAGAGTGGAGAAGTACAATTCACTGTCAGTCTTCTGGGGTCATGACTAGTTATTGAACAGAGTTGTTTAGTCTATCACAGTTGTTTTCTTTTACTGTATTGTAGTCATTATTGTTTTTCTTAACTCTGAGTAGTTAACACAAGTTCTTCCCAGGATTCAATATTAGAAAGTAAGCTCCTTGTGGGAAGGGATGGTCTTGCTTACTTTTGATTGTATCCTCAGTATTTAATAGTGTCTAACACATAGTAAGTGCTTAATAAATGTTCTATCTACCTATCTAGCTATTATCAATATATCTACCTATCTCTACATACCTTATCTATTATCTATCTACCTATATCTATATATCTATCCATCTATCAGTCATCTATCTACCTATCGAGCTATCATCTATCTTTCTCCCATTTATCTTTCTGTCTCTGAACTTTAATAGTACTTGTATTTCCTCCTTTGTATTATAGTTCCTGGTATGTGTCTTACATTCCCTACTTGATTGTAAGCTCCTCAAGGCCAGGAACCATGTCTGATAGCTTTGTATTCCCCATGGTGTCCTACAGATAACTCCAAGGATCTGCCCTCCCTCCACATCCCAGATCACAGCCCTTCTCTAGATTAGTAGATGGTCTTCTTGAATTGCTAAGGCTGAAAATTCATCACCCTGCAGCCCAGCCTAGTGATAAAGCCTGTCTGACTTCATTAGGACAGTCCTTGGCCAACAGACATACAGTTTATCACCAGGATTTATAGATAGTAAGGGCTTAATACAAATCTATTGAATTGAATTGATTGGAGACAATAGATGGAAATAAGTATTTCACAATTAAATTTTTACAGAGATAGGACCCTGTGTGCTTTATAGATAGCCATGGAGAGAATATAGAAATCAGCATTTTTCTGAATTCCCAAAATGGAATTTGGGAATTTATTATCGACATTCATTTTTTACTTTGGGTGGGGCAAAGAGGTGGAGTGTGGGAGAAGCTCCCCCCTCCTGCACCCATTTCTGAAAGAAATGAAAGAAACTCCTAGTGTCAAGATGATTTGCTTTTTGATTGGTATGACATCACTTCCTTCTGATACAATGTAGCAAAAAAAGTCATGAGTGACTCATGATGGCATTTCTTCCTGTGCAGAAAAGGAGCAGTCTGTCTGGGCTGGGGGGAAGAGGAAAGGAAGGAGAGAGAGAGGAGAGAAAGAAGAGGGAAAGAGAAAAGAAAGAGCATTGCAAGTGAAAAAGGGAAAAGGAAAGGAAGGAGAGAAGAAAGGATAGAATTAAGGGAAAGAAGGAAGGAGTAAAGGGATGAAGAGAGAAAATGAATGGGAAAAAAATGGGAAGAAAGGGGCAAAGGGATGAAGGTGGAAAAGAGAAAGAAGGAGTGAAGGTATGAGGAAGGGAAAACGAGAAAGGAGGAAGAAGAGATGAAAGGATATGAATGAGTATTTTTTCATTGTGGTGAAGTTATCAGTTTTTTGAGCATAGTAATTCCCAGTCAAAACCAAACCAAATACATCATTTGTGACATCCCCTTGAAACTGTGTCCTGGGACTCGTCTTAAGAATCATTCTAGAAAAAGAATCTCACTTCAGGTTTTCGGAGTGTTTGATACATCTTAAAGCACTTTCACATCTGTTATCTCTAGTTTTTCTAACAACCTTGTGAGATAGCCAGGTTACTTGACAGATAAGGAAGGGATTGCCCAGAGAGGGCACTGACTTGCCCAATCGTAGACTTGTGTGCTCCCTACAGAACTGTGCAATTGGTACAGCTGATATTCCTGGCTTTGTTGATTGTGTTGTCCTGGGGACAATGTGCAAATGACTAGTTCAACCCAAAGTTATGCTGTAGTTGGAAAAAAAGTTTAATTACTGAATATACAGACCCAGCTTCCATGTCAAACCCAGGCTAGGACTGCCTGAGATAAGCAGTTTTAAAAGCTGGGCACAGAGTGATCATTTTCCTTTTATATCGAATGTCTTTGTAGAGCTGGCAAAGGAACCAAGGCAAGATTGAGTGTGTGAGCCTGACTCACTGACAGCTGATCTGGAAGCTTTGGTCTGAAAAACTCTACAGGAGTTGGGAAAAAAGAAGTCAACTTGGCTCACTGGTCCAAAGCGAGAGGTGAATGTCTATTTTATGTATTAGAAAGGTCTGTGGTAAACCAAATCAATCACTTGGGGGTGTGTGTGTATGTGTGTGTGTGTGTGTGTGTGTGTGTGTGTGTGTGAGTGTGTGTGTGTGACAAGGAGAGGCAGACAGAGCTTAAGAAACAGAGACAGAGACTCACATAGAGAGAAAGAGAAACAAGTGTGACATGGGCTTAGATTCTTGTGAGATGGCATAATGAATGCCAAAGATAGTTTGGTTCGAGGTACCTAAATGCAGTCAGACGACATGAATTCTAATGATCCCAGGACTGTCTGAATTAGAGTAATAAAGGGGGATCTCACGATGATCTTTGCTAACCTCCCACCCAAAGCTGGGTTAGGTGCTTGTCCAGTCTTTGCCCAAACACTTCCAGTAATGGCAAACCCACTACTTCATAAGCATTCCTTTAGTTCCACAACTTTAATAGAAATTGTGTTGAGTTATTTACTCTTTAATAACTCACTGAGTCATTTAACCTCCGTCCTAGAACTTCTCTCCATTGGTTCTAGGTCTGTCCTTTTTAGCTATAGAGAATAAATCTAATCCTTTATCTATATGACAGTCCTTTAAATATTTGAGGATGCTTATCATATCTCCTTGAAGTGTTCCCTTCCCCAGGACAAATGTTTCTAATTGGGTCTTTAAATGACACTTCTGGATCCCTTGACATCCTTGTGACCCTGCTCTGAATAGGCTTCAGTTTCACAATGTTTCTGTTAACATGTGGTGCACAGAATTGAGCTCAGTACTCTGGGTGTGGTCTGACTAGAGGAAGGTACAGTGGAACTATCACTCCCTTCATTTTGGACATTCTCCTTCAATTTATGCAACTAAAGTTGCATTTTTTTCTTTTTAAAATTCTTTAAAATTTTGTACTAATGTGTTTTGTTTCTAAATTATAGATACTTACAGATCACTCCTACTTAGTGATAGGTCTTTTGTAACAAAGTAAAGAAGCTGAATAAAAATAAAAATGCAGCGACCTCATCTGAAAGTGCATCTCACATTCCAATCTGGAGCATTCCCTATCTCTTTTTAAAAAAATTAATAGAAATCTATTTTCTCCCCCACCCAACAGCGACTCCGTTAATAAAAGAAAAAACAAACAAATTTCTTATGACAAATACACATAGTAAGTAAGACAAATTCCCTCAATGACTTCGTACAAAAAACTGTTTTATTCTACATCATAAATCAATCATACATCTCTGTAATGGAGAGCATTTCTCATCATCACCACTCTGAAATCATAAGTGGACATTGTATTGATCATAGTTTTTTTGTTTTTTTTTTTTTTGTTTTGTTTTTTTTATGTTTTGCCTTTTGGAGGGCAGTTGGGGTTAAGTAACTTGCCCAAGGTCACACAGCAAGGTTTTTGTCTGTGTGTGCGTTAAGTGTCTGAGGCCGAATCCAAACTCAGGTCCTTCTGACTCCAGGGCCGACGCGCTAGCCACCTAGCCGCCCCTTGATCATAGTTTTTACAGGTTTCAAAGCTGTTTGTTTTTACCCTGTTTTTATTGTATAAGTTCTCCAGCTTCTGTTTATTTCATCCACTAGTCTGTACAAGTCCTTAAAGTTGTCCATTTTTATGACATGGGTGTTATATTAGAAATATTTCTTCTGGTCCTGCTCATGTAACTTTGCATCAGTTCATATAAGTCTTTCCATGTCTTTTTGAAATCACCCATGTTTTCTTTTTTTTTTGTGTGTGTGGTTGTGATAGTTTTCCATCACGTTTCATATGCCTTAACTTAACCAGCTATTCCTCAGTTGTTATACATTGTTGTAGTTTCCAGGGTTTTTTTTTTTTTTTGGAACCATAAAAAAAAGCTGCTTTAAATATTTTTTGTACATAAAATATTCCTCTTTCTTTGATCTCTTTTGGGTATAGGCCTACCAGGGTTATAGCTGGGTAAAAGGGTATATGTACATCCTGTTTAGCCATTTTGTGTATGATTCCAAATTGTTTTCCCAATGGTTACACCCATTCACATGTCCACCAGCAGAAGTACATCAGTGTGCCTGTTTCCCCACAGTCCCTCCAACATTTTTGTTGTTTTTGTCACCTTTGTCACTCAGATGGTTTCAAGGTAGAACCACAGAATTGCTTTAATTTACATTTTTCTAATTAGTGATTTTGAGCAGCTTTTCATTTGGCTATAGATAAACTTGTGTTTCCTTCCTTAAGAACTTAGACCATTTACCAATTGGGGGAATGGTTCTTTTTCTTACAAAGTTGAATCCACTTCTAAAGTTTTAATTAGCTTTTTTTTGGCCAACACTATTAGCCCCTACTTCAGTCTAGTTCCTGTCCATGTTTGCCTTCAGCTCTGAATTCAATTCAATTCAAAGACTGTGGAGTCTAAATGGATGAGCTTTTTTTTTCCCTACAGTAATAGAAATAGGCATTTGATAAAAACTCAACCCTCATTTCCATGTGTATTTCCTTCAAATAACTAGTGCTAAATACAGACACCTGCACTCGAATCTGTCATAGCTTCTCCCTGAGGAAATTGAGCTGCAGCTGAAGGGGGCCTGTCTTTTTCTCTGGCAGCAGCTCCTTACTAATTACTCCCCAGGTCAGGGGCATGCTTTAGCCAAACACCTCCCTACACCTTTGGAGAGGCAAGAAAGAAAGGAAATTGGATGGTATTCTCTCCATTTAATTGAAGATTGCTGTATTTCTACAGGACAAATTATGTTCCAACAAATCCCATTGCAACAAAATATAAAACGCAAATTTTAAAAGCCCTATCCAGAGGTCTACTTATTTTATGCGATTCATTTCTTTGTCACATACATGCTATTAATTCAGCATGTGACCTTAGCATGTGACCTTCACTCCTCTCAGTTTTAATTCTGCCATCTGTAAATTGAAGTGGTTGGACAGGATGACCTTTAAGGCCCCTTCAAGTGCCGACGTTCTGGACTCTCATTGGGGTGTATTTAACATCCTCCTGGATATCTAAAAGCAGCCTTGGGATAGAGTGCTGGGCTTGGAGTCAGAAAGACCTGAATTCGAATCCCGCTTCTGATATTTACAGACTCTGTGACTCAGCCTCTCTGAGCCTCAGAAAACTCCTTGAACGGAGTCATAGGTGGGTTTTCATGTGTTGTGGGAGTCCTCATGCCGACAAAATCACAGATCCATCCATCACGTATTCTCATAGTGAGTGGGTGCTCAGTGCTGTGGGGCTAAGCAGGATTTATGATTCAGTCCTTGCCCTTAGGGTGCTTACAATTTAGGCAAAGTACATGAAAAGTTAAGCAACAATTACCAGGGTTAAGTAAGAGTGGAATAGTCCAAGAGATGGCCCAGGGCACTATGTGATGAATTGCCAGATGAGTGCTCCGGACCATAAATTGTGTGTAGTTGTTTCTGCCTTCTTTTTACATACACGGTTACCACTGCAGTTCAGACCCTTGACCACCTCTCACCTAAATTATTGCAGTAATCTGGCTGGATTCAGTGCCTCACCTCTACCACCAGTCTCTGAGTACACACAGCTGCCAAAGAAACTTTCCTTAAACACTCATCTGACCATGTGACTCCCCTCTTCTACATCAAGTGGCCTTTTTTTTTTGCCTCTCGGATAAAACATAAACTCCTATTTTAGCTTTAAAAGACCTTTAGGGGGCAGCTAGATGGCGCAGTGGATTGAGCAGCAGCCCTGTAGTTCAAATTCCAATTCAAACACTTACTGTGTGACCCTGGGCAAGTCACTTAACCTAGACTGCCTCAAAAACAAAACAAAACAAAAAAAAAACCAAACACTTTTACAACCAATTTCTTAAGGAAGGTTATACAGCTAATTTGGCATCTCAGATCCCAGACCAGTGTTCTTCCTACCGTACCATGCTGTCTTTGCAACACTATCATCCCCCAGATCCCTCAAGAACAGACAGACAGAAATATACACACACATACACATTGAGCATCTAGTCCATAACAGGGATGAACACACAATAAAGCCACTGAAGTCTCATTAAAATAAAATCCAAGAAACCACACTGGTATAGAACAGAAAGGCTGTAAAGAGCTGTAAGCTCCGGAAGGTTACAACTTCTTTCTTTCTTTTTTCTTCTTTGGAGGGGGGAGGGCAGAGCAGTTGGGGTTAAGTGACTTGCCCAAGGTCACACAGCTAGTAAGTGTTAAGTGTCTGAAGCCACATTTGAACTCAGGTCCTCCTGACTCCAGGGCTGGTGCTCTATTCATCGCACCACCTAGCCACCCTGTGAACTTCTTTTAAAAAAATATTTTGATAAACGTATTTCGGTATAAGTGGTTTCCTCTGTAATCCTATGCATTTTATTTTATGTATTTAAAACTGTTCAGAGAAACGGTCCCCAGGCTTCACCATAGTGGCAAAGAAGTCCAGGACACAGAAAAAAGGTTATGAGCCCCTGACTATAGATCACCTTTAAGGCCCCCATAAGCCTCAAAAATATAGAATAACAATAGCAACAACAACAACAATAATAATAATGTGGCATACATACATCTAGATGTATGTGTACCAGGAGCTAGGCTAAGTACTTTATAAATATTATCTCACTTGATTCTCAAAACAGCCCTGAGAGATAGATGTTATTTTACTCCCTTTTGTAGTTGAGGAAATGGAGGTAAACAGAGGTTAAGTGACTTGTCCAAGGTCACACAGTAAGTGTCTGAGGCTGGATTTGAATTCAGGTCTTCCTGACTCCATGCCCAGTTCTCTATCTACCTAGCTACTTCTATGTTATATAATAAGATACATGCCCTTTTGGTGATTCTTACATATTCACCATAGCTCTTGACTCTTCATTTTTCATTGGGATAGGGATGCTTCTTTGCTATTGACTAGTACATGATCAAATGAAATGCTGGGACTAATAAGCATCCACATAAATCATGAGCAATGCTGTCAGACAGCCTGCTTTCTGAGCCATGCAATGGAGAGGAAAAATCTAATCTCTAAAAACAGGATTTGTTCTACAAGTATCAGTTAAATCTAAACGGGTCCTTTCTCTGGCAATAAATCTTGGAGACTGTTTTAAAACCTTGACCTAGCAATCCCTGCTTTTTAATGGGATTTCTTCTAATGTGTCAGCAAGTGGAAAAAATGAAAGTTTAGAGTTTTATTTGGTCTTTTTTTCTTACAAGTACATAAAAATTATTTACAGTCGTAGAAGCACTTTCTAAATTGGCTAAAATGGCAATAAACTTCCTGGCTTTGTCTAGGGAGGTATTTTGGATGGTTGAACAGCTCTTGACAATGAATTAGTATCATGAATCCAGTATTACCAGCCTTCCCTTTTGGATTCAGTCAAACAGCTGGTAACTTGTTTCCAAATGTTTTTTTTTCTTTTCTCAATGTAAATGAGGGTTTCTTTTGGCCATTAAGAAGAACGCAACTTGCATTTATAGACTTTGTTTAAGTAGATGGAGAATTACAGAAAACATCCTTTCAATTTTAATAAGCTGGGGTCCTCTTGGTAGTGAGAAGGAGGATTTTAATAAGTTATTATAGATAGAGCAACTGACCCTGGAGTCAGGAGAACCTAAGGTCAAATATGGCCTCAGACACTTACAAGCTGTTTGACTCTGGGCAAGTCACTTAATCCCGATTGCTTCCCCAAATCCTGCCCTGAACCAAAATGATTTTTTTATGTATATGGGTTTTTCTGTAGGGAAAGCATTTTGTCAGTTAATTGGGACATCTGGGAGCATGGTATGATGGAGAAAAATGAGGGGGGGGAACTCATTGGAATTGGAAGACTTCAATTGGAATCCCAGCTCTGTTACATCTTACGGGGACAAATTGCTTCACCTCCCTGGGCCCCCATATCCCCATATTTAAAATGAGGGATTGGATTAGATGAGCCCTCCAAGGGTTCTTCTAGCTTTAAAATTTAGCCCCTTTTATCTCATCGCACAGGAGAAGATAGCTGTTAACTGCCTGCTTCTTTGCCAGATAGAAAACATTAAATTGCCATCCTTAATTTAATTTGCCAAATGACTCACTCAATTAGCTCTCTGAACTTTCTCCTATCACACTAAACAGTCCTTCTTGGTCTCGTTTCACCAATGAGGATATTTTTCTGCATTATATGGCTTGAAGTGAGAAAGGGAGGATGTCAGTATTATCTCTCTAGGCTCTCTTAGGGTGGTAGGAATGGGAGACTAAATGAAGATACAAAATATATCTTCCATATCCACCAACAATGACCAGCACAGTCCTACTATGGCCAGGTAGGTACTCAAAACAGTTCTAGGTGGATAATCTGAAAACCTAATTTTATTGTGAGTAATTATAGCTTACATTTGTATAGATCTACAGTTTAAATAGCTCTATCTTCCCAATAATTCTGCACAGTATAGTGTGTATTATGATCCACGTTTTAAAGAAAATTGCTGAAAGCTCCAAAAAGTGAAGGCCAATCGTACTCTTCCTAGGTGGAAGAGCAGGGACAAGAACCTGACTTTCCCTTGAATGCTTTTTCCATTATTGCAAGATGTGTTTCCTATCAGATCATTTATCATGGTCTGACTTCTATCTCACCATCTGCAAAATGAGGGATTTGGGCAGGATGATCTTTGCTGTACTTTTCAGCTTTAATATTCTAGGATTTTCAAAGCCTAGGATGTGTTTGAATTAGTTGTTGGAGCTAAATGATTCTGTATCAGTCCTGGGAGTGTTCCTTTGAGTGCGTATGTATGTATGTACATATGTGTGCTTGTAGAAAATATAACGGTTTCTTTAACATCAGTCTCAAACATCCCTTCCTCACAACCCTAACCATAGTCTTCTCTCACCACTTATGTGCAGATTTTGTATGGCTCTTTGGAGAATTTATCATCTGTTCAAGAAATAACAAAATTTTAAATGTCCAGTTATTACACAATCACAGAATTCAGAGTTGAATAGGATATTAGCAGTCCCTCTAGTTCCCTGTTCCCCAAAGAATTCCCACTATGACATACCTGATGAATGTTCATCCACCCTATTCTAGGGGTCACCCTCCCCTTCTAGAGGCAGCCCATTCCTTATTGGGACAGCTTTATTTGTTAGGAAGATTTTTGGGAGATCAGGCTCAAATTGGCCTCTTCATTGTTCTTGATTTTGTCCCTTTGGGGTCAAACAAGCATCTTCCTAAGACTAATTCCTCTTCTTCCACATGACAGTCCTTAAAATACCTGAAGACAGCTATCAGGTCTGATCTGAACCTTACCAGGCTGAAAATCCCCACTTCCTTTAACTGATCTCTACATGACATGGTCTCAAGGCCCTTCAGCATTCTACTAAATGCTTTCTGATTTATCCATATCCTTCTTAAATTGTGGCCCACAGAACTGAACCCAATACTCCAGAAGTGGTCTGAGGACTACTAACACTCCCCAAAACTGCCTCTTCTAACACAGTTCAAGATCACACCCACACTAGAAAGCCCCCTGTGCTTTCCAAAGCACTTTTGCACACATGGTCTAATTCTTGTCTCACTGGAGCCTTGTGCAAGGTCACACAGGTATAATGTGACAGAGCCTGGACATGATCAAGTCTCTCTGACTCTGATGCCTTTTCCAGTTTACCCCAATATCAAACCAAGAAGCTTTCCTCTTGCCCTTCTCCACTCCTCTTCTCTGCCATCTCTAAATTTGTGCTATATGCACAAGATAGAAAAATATGGGGATGGTCATTTGAGCTTATCATTGAATTTCATTTGTATTTTTAAAATTTTATTTTGTAAGCATCGACACCATTCATTTCCCTATTAACGCTCCATTTCCTTTGGTCTGGGCTTTTAATCCAATATTATGCAGGTGCACTTTGTTAGTGAGTCATTTTGTCTAATAGATTCTCATTCACCTAATTATTCCTTACATGCAGCTCTTCATTCTTTTTATTTTTTATTTTTTTTTGTTTTCATTTCACTTTTATTTGCACTCTAATGTCATATTTACTCCCGTGCCATAAGCTTTTGTTTCTTCAGTTTCTTCTGGGATATCTTTTTTCTTTTGAGCAACTTCCTCTTCTGGTTTAGGAACAATTTGTTCCTTTTCAGTAAGTATCATTTCAATATGGCAAGGAGAACTCATGTATGGGTTGATTCGACCATGAGCCCTGTAAGTACGCCGTCGCATTTTGGTAGCCTTGTTAACCTGAATATGCTCAATGACGAGAGAATCGACATCCAAACCCTTCAGTTCTGTGTTGCTCTCTGCATTTTTAAGCATATGCAGCTAGAATTCAGCACTCTTTTTGGGCCACCGACCCTGCGTCCAACCCCACTGCTTAGCCTGGGCACACCTGCCAACTCCACCATTATATCGACGGAAAGGAACACACTGTTTCTTCAATGTGACATCTTTCAAATACTTGGTAGCTTTGCGGATATGCATGCCCTTGATAGCTTGGGCTGTTTCACGTGTGTTCTTGAAGTGGACCCGGAGATTTGAACCCCTTGACTTGCATGATTTTGTGGGGTTTTCTGGATCAAGAGAATACCTCACCATTTTGAATGATTACTTAGGACGGCTCAAAAAAAAAGCTCTTTTTATTTTTAAGACAAATTAAATAGAGGTTTGTGCTCTCTCTCTCTCTTTCTCACTGTGTCTCTGTCACACGCACACACACACACACACACACACACACACACACACACACCCCTTGTTTAGAAGTCTGTCAAGAGTCTTCTAACAGGGACCTGATGACTGACCTGATGACTGTAGAATTCTGTCCTAGGTGCTATGGGTGGGTAGGGGGAGGGCTGGCTCTCAGAAGCTCACAGAAAATAGCCTCCCAGAGTTGTTATAGCTAGCAGAGGGTTGCCAGGGATTTTGCCCCATAGTGCTGACATGAAGAGGGGCACTGTGTTTCCTCAGGGGAGAACAGTGTCATGAGGTCTCACCTCATGGTCCTTTGCCAGCTTCTTCTACCAGCCCACAGTGCCAAGTGATAAAACCGTCCCCACTCTGCCTAACCCCAAGATTCTGTAATGGTGTCATTACTGTCTCAGCATTACTATCTCAGCCCCCTCCAAAAACCCCGTGTGCAAGGAACCAACTGACCATTCCTCTCCTTTGCCTTAGGTCAGACTGTGTTGCCAATGATTGCCCTCTCTCAGCCAATGAAAAATATTCCTAGTTGTGCCCTGCATAATTCCTGCTATTGGGGAATTAATAGTTTCCCTGGGGCAAAAGTACTCATATTTTTAAAAGTCTTAGGAAGACTTTTAAAGCAATAAATAGACATATGTAAATTATATACTACAAA
Organism: Gymnobelideus leadbeateri; assembly: GCA_011680675.1. NCBI lineage: Eukaryota > Metazoa > Chordata > Mammalia > Diprotodontia > Petauridae > Gymnobelideus > Gymnobelideus leadbeateri. The sequence goes on from WOXC01007775.1 coordinate 201,366, forward strand.
GATCTAAGTGATGGGATGGGGCACAGAATCAGAACTAGATGGGGTTAATCAGGAAAAGTTTCTGAAAGCCTAATTTTGAGTATGACTAGAATAGAAATCCAGGTGAGCTTTCATTTACCCTGCATTCAGGCAGTCAGCAAGAACCTTTCCCTTAGGCATTGTTTTCACAGCCACCTCTTTCCTCTTGGTTCCCTTGGCACTGCCCTAATAACTCAGGCCTTTGCTTCAGTATCTTGCCCCCTGAATCAAATTTACTCACCACTTCCAGGCTAATTTTCCTAAACTACCCCCTTGGTGGCTTCATTCCAATCAAAAATTTCCAATCATTCCCTATTTCAGAATCAATTAATCAACCAAATGTTATTAAGCACCTACTATCTGTGGGTATGGTTTGAGGCCTTTCAGAAGCAAAGACAAAAATGAAACTGTCTTGGGCAGAGGAATGTAACATGTACATGTACATATATATATATATATATAAAAGCACTAACAAAACACATATAAGGTAAATACTGTTAGTTACTTTGGTAGAAAGGCACTGGCAGCTCTGGGGATGGGGGAATCAGAAAAGAGTCATGTAGAAGGTGGCATCTGAGCTGAGCTTTGAAGGAAATTAGGAATTTTATGAGGCATAAGTGAGAAGGGGAAGCATTCTAGGCATGGAGGACAGCCAGTATGCAAAGGCACAGAGAAGGGAAGATAGAGTCATGTGTGAAGAACAAGACAATCAGTCTGACTAGACTGTAGTTCATATCAGTCAGTCAATCAACAAGCATTTATTCTAAGCACCAGGCAGGGAGTCATGTATTATATGGCTAGCAAGGTAGGTTGGAGCCAGACTGTGAAAATGTTAAATGCCAAAGAGGGGAGCTTATAGTTGATCTTCTTGGAACAAGGAGTCACTGGAGTTTATCAAGCAGACAAGTGACATGGTCACACCTGTTCAGTGACATCTAAACTCCTCAGACTGGCAATTATCTACTTTTTCAGCCTTATCTTCCATTACTCCCCTTCGAGAATGCTCTATTCTTGGCAACTGTCTTCTCATTTTCCTCCAAACACACCCTGCACTTGCCTACCTAAGAAGTAGATAACTGGGAAAAATTCTGTAGTAAGTTTTGCTAATAAAGACTTTAGGAAATGGATTAAAATGTATAAGAATAAGAGTCATTCCTCAGTAGATAAATGGTCAAAGGATATAAGTAGGCAGTTAAAAAATACAGATTATTAAGTCATATAAAAGAATACTCCAAAGCTTCAGTAAGAAGAAAACTGCCAATTAAAACAACCCTGAGGTTCTAGCTCATGCCCATCAGACTGGCAAAGATGACAAGAGAGAAAAGGGACAATTTTAGGAAGGGTTGTGGGAAAACAGGTTCAATAATTCACTAATGGTGGAGCTATGGATTAATTCAGCCATTCTGTAAAGCAATTAGGGTTAGGGTTAGTTCTACCCCCAAAGTCACTACACTGTACACTTCCCTACCTAAATCGTCCTCCATCTTCCTCTCCACCTATATGACTCCTACTCATCCAGAATGGCCCAGCTTCAGCCATACATATCTCTTCTATGAGCCCTTTTTTAATAATTATAGCTTGTATGTATCTCTTCCTCCGAATTGCTATGATACATACATACATGCATACACATACACACATATATATGTATATATATACATACATACATATGTATGTATATATGTATGTACATATATATGTATGTATATATATATATATAGAGAGAGAGAGAGAGAGAGAGAGAGAGAGAGAGAAAGAAAAGAGAGAGAGAGAGGGAGATAGTCTTTGCCACTCTTTAAGGTGTCTAGTTTAGACTTATTCCCATTAGACCACATATCTTTTAGCACTGCCTAGTCTAAGATGGGGAAAATTTGGGCATAGTCTCATGAATTTGTAATTTGAATTTAATCTGTTTGAAGGGAGAAAATTTGAACCTTTTTTTTTTTTTAAGGCATAATCACTGCTCATTTTCCTGTTAAGGTTCTTTTTAAAAAATAATTGTTTTTAATTACAAACTTAATAACATCTACATTATTAGAAGAATATTGATTTCTACTGATTTCTTTAGTATTAGATCTCTTTATACCCCCATAGGTAGCACCCCCTTTAGAATTTATTAAATGGCCTTGAGTGTTGCCATGGCTGAAAAATCCATCCCTCCGTGGCCAGCCTAGTGAAGAGATTCTCCGAGGTTAGCCATGATCGTCTTTGCAAGGTCTCTGACTTTCCACACTTGTCCTCTGGGCCTTTCCAGTTTGGGAGAACTTGCCAGAGCTCATGCTCCATTGGCATAGCCTTTGAGAACTCAGGGTCACCACCTTCAAGCTCCTGATGAGACAGCCTTTAGGACTTAATGTCAACCAAAACAGACATGTGAACACACAACTTAATAAGTTAACCTCCAAATAAAATTACATGAATAGAACTTATTTTACAAAGAATATAAACTTTAACAAAAGCATAACAGGGACAACTTATGTACTTGGAGTCTCCTTATGTGTGTGTGTGTGTGTGTGTGTGTGTGTGTGTGTGTGTGTGTGTATACTGTACAGGCTGAAACCAAACTATTCCTCCCCATCCTGTGAGGTCTTTGTCCATTGAATTGACTTCACCCCATGTTCTCCCATTCATTTACCACAGGAGGTAAACAGAATTTCTAGACAGGTCAGAGATCTATTTGAGTAAAGATAATAGGTATGTAACTACTCTGATCAATACAATGATCCATGACAATTCCAAAGAACTCATAGTGAAAAGTGCTGTCTACCTCCAGAGAGAGAACTGATGGATTCTCAGTGCAGATTGAAACCTAATTTTTTCCCCTTTATTTATTTATTTTTTGCTTTCTTTTCCCCAGCATGGCTAAAGTAGAAATATATTTTGTCTGACTTCATATGTAGAATGGGTGTGTCATATTTCTTCCCTTCTCAGTGGATAGGGGGAGGGGGTAAAGGGAGGAAGAGAATTTGGAATTGAAAATAACAATTTAAAAATGTAATAGCTATGAATATTTTAGTACAGATAGCTTTTTCCCATCTTCTCTCTCCCTTCTCCCTTTTAATTATATATTTAGGTTAAAGCTTTAGGCATGGTATTGTAGGGTCAGAGGGTATGACCAGTTTTGTCATTCTTACTGTATATTGCCAGGTTATTTCCAGAAATATTACAAAATTTTATGATTACATTGTATGGGGTAATATGGAAAATATGGGATTTATCACTTGAGTGTCATTGGATTTTGATTGTCTAAAGAAGACAAACTATTCTATTTTTAGCAACATCAAGGTTCATTTCCCTATTAAAGTTCTGTTTCCTTGAGTCTAGACTTTCAAACCACTGTTGATCAGGAGTACCTGATTAGTCATTTGTCTGACTATGTTGAAATTACTTAGCTGCTTCTTGCATGTAGCTCTCCATTTTTTAATTATTAAAGTGAATTAAGCAGTATGTACTTACATTTGCATACATTGGCTAAGAAAATGCTGATGATGGTTCAGCAGGCCAGTGGTTTGCAGTGGTCCTTATACCACCAAACAAAATTTGAAAATGTCGCTCTCCCTTTAAAAATGCACTCATTCTGTAGTACTTTTCCAGTGTAGGCTTTGATCTCATGGTTGTAACTCATGAGATTTGAGTTCTCACAAAACAATTATCTACGTGTAGAAGCTCAGAATTTCTCTGGCATTCAGAATTGAGTGTTATGCCCTACCTCCCAAGAATCACACCTCAGGCAGCCATCTACTCCTGTTCAAGGATCTGAATCATATTGGTCACCAGAAATATGGAAGGTCCTGGATGAAGGCAGTAGCTATGATTCTGAAAGCCATGATGGTAGAAACTAATTGGGCATGGGGATGGAGATGACGGTGGGATACAGGAGAGGGAGTTGAAAGTAATTCTAAGGTAGCTAGCTTGAGTTGTCTGAATAGTGGTAACAATGCTGGTTAGGGTCAAGATTGGGAAGGCAGTATTCTGGTTGGGAGCTTGGGGGAGAGGGAGCCAATAGGCTCTGTTTTGGAAAAGTTACCTTTCATGAAGTACCATTGGCTTTCTCTGTGTGTGGTAACCTTAAAGCTTAATGTTATCCCTCATCCAGGCTGGGCTACCTCTCCCCCAGACAGATTTATTGTGATTTGAGGGAATTCTGGGATAGGGTCCTGTGTTCAAGATTCTCTGACTCTTAAATTCCACCATTGGAATAATTTCTTCGTGTTGAGGTATCCAAGGCCCCAGTTATGATGTACATGTGTTGGGAGGCTTTGTCAGCCATTCACATCATAGCATGAATTAATCTATCAGCTTAGCCTCCCTTGTCCATCAGAGCCCCAACAGGATGCATGGGGCTCAGGAGGTGGACATTCTGGTAGAATACTCTAGTGTGGCGATCTAGCCTGGGAAGTGGGGTACAGCACGAAGGGCACTGAGTCAGGGAAAGGGAGGTTGCTGAAAGAGGTGGCTGTTGGAGACGCAAGCACTTTCCCTTCCTCTCAGTTTGGCTTTGGGCCAGCCTGGCTGTGGCTCAGTGTTTCAGAGGGGTGGGCTGGGCCTTAAGGGCAGCCAAACTCTGTAGCTGGGAGGTGAAGGGTGGGTGGGTGTCTCTGATAGTTTACTTGGATATGTGTCTCTTCTCTGGAAACAACTAGCTTTTCTTTTCTTTTTAAAAAAAATTTATTTATCTTTTAGTTTTCAAGATTCATTTCCACAAGATTTTGAGTTACAAATTCTCTCCTTGTCTCTTCCCTACTCCCCACCCCAAGATAGCATTGCTTTTCTTTTAATGAGCTTCCCAGTTGCTGGGGGATTTTTAGGGGGAATCCTAGAAGGAAATCACCACTGTGATCCATTGTTCTGGGGAGGTTGTTTGAAAGAATCAAAATGTCCAGAAAGGGTGGAGTAAAGATTGCTGTTCACTAATGGCTTATTTCTTTTAAGAAAACAATAGCAACAAGCAAGCAATAGTAATGAAAAAGTTGGCATTATCCCTTTCTTACAGGGAGGGTCTGGGACTTTATGTGGAGGTTTGGGGGAGAAGAAGGCATCATTAGAGTGAGGAGGTAAAGAAAGAGGGGAGTTTCCACGACAAATTATAATAACCATTGATCCTCCTCTCCTGGCTTTGCAGGGTAGGATGGTACAGAGTGTTCTGCAGAGCCAGGGAGAAGAAAAAGTCCCTCCCACCTTTGCCCTTCCAGAGTGGGAATTCCTCCCCTTAATTCCTTTTCCCTTACACATTCTTCCTCTCTTCCCTTTCTCTCCATTTCATCCTTTTCTCTCTCCTTCATTTCATTTTTTCTTGCTCACTCTGTCCCCTACCTTTCTCTTCCCTCTCCCCTTTTTCCCTTCTTCTCCCTTTGCCTCTCCTTTCTGTCTAGTCTTCCTAGCCCCCAAATCTAATTTCTTCATTAGTAAAATGAGAAGGTGGAACTAGATGGCCCCAGAGGTCTGTCCCAGCTCTCAATCTGGTCCTCTGATCCCTCTCTCCCCCCTTTCCATACTCTGGCGCTTTCCTCTTTTCTCTCAAAAGACACAGTCCCTACAGATGGAAATGTACAGTCTAGTTAGGGAGTAAAAACAAAAGGGGTAAAACAACAGTGACCAAGGTAGACAAAGATTATGAAATACTAACACAGAGTAAGGACTGCAGGAATTCAGAAGGAAGAGTAGAGTGTAGGGGAAGGCTTTATGGAGCTGGGACATGAGCTGGGCCTGGAAGATTAGCTGACTGGATAGGACTAATGAGAAGGGAAGCCTCAGAGGGAGGCAGGAACGATTAGAGGAGCCAAGCTCATCATTTGTTCATGTGGGAAGCCAGTTCTGGTCACTCTGCTCCTGGGCTCCAGCTGACACCAGATAGCCCTCGAGAGGTACAATCATGCAAATGTGTGCTTTCACTCACAGAGGGAACCGAATGAGGGAGGGTCAGTCTGGGGTAGGACAGATGATCATTGCCTGGTCTTGTCTTGGAGAAATGACTCAAAGCTCATGGTCTACTATTGGCAGGTAGGATTCTCAGTAGAAAAGCGACACGATTACCTTCTTGTAATGCACTGTGAATAAACAGATCTTTGTGATGGCTAAAAATGTTGACAGTTTGCATAGCGCCTTTCCTCCGTGTCTCAGTACTAGGGTGTAAGTAATTTATATTCCATTTACATGAAGGAGGTAATGAAAAGAGCTCACATTTATATAGGCCTTTACACTTTAAAAAATCTTGTGAGGCAGGGGCTGTTTAACATGTTGATATTTTAAAACAACCATAATTAAGGAAGGGCAATAGGGGCTTTGCCTCATGGTGCTGACCAGGAGGGAGGTGAGCTTTCTCCCTTATAGCAAACACCACCCTTACCTGGTGCCTCAGCCACAGTATCATGGGATACAACCATCTCAGCCTCCTGTTTCTTTGTTGACCCTCTTTCTGGACTGACCCTCTTGACCCTGCCAGAGAAAGAGGTGTCATGGCTGAACTTTCCAAGTACAGTGGCATTATCCGTCACACTGCCCTCTGCCCAATGAATTGGCTAAGGGTATGATTCCTAGTAGGGGTGCTGTTAAAAACCACACCTTTCATTGGCGGAGGGATGATTTCTTTTTCGAGGGTTGGGGTTGGGGGGAGGTATAGGGCCAGCCAATGGTTAGCAGCACTCTTAATTCCTTCTTTGTATTTCTCTCAAGACCTTACTCCCTCATTTTCCATTGTTGGCCCCTTCTGTAATTTCATTAACTGGGCTGGGGAGGGGATGGGAATCAGTTGATCAAAGGAGTCCTGATAACTCCCCACAGTATGTGCACATACTACAAAGGTAATTTCTAGGAAGAGGCATTAGCAGCTGGGGGGATTTGGAAGGATCTCATGGAGGAGGTAGCCTCGTATAGGAGATGGTAAACTCCTAGAGGTCAGGGATCATGTCTTCTTTTGTGTCCTATACAGTGCTTCGAACAAGGCTGAGCAAATAGTAGGCCTTTGATAAATATGTACTTGTAAGGTAGGAACTAGGGTAGGCAGGGGACACGGTGGATGGAGCACTGGGCCCGGAGTCAGGAAGTCTCATCTTCCTGAGTTCAAATCTATCCTCAGACACTTAGCAGCTGTGTGACCCTGGTCAAGTCACTTAAACTTGTTTGCCTCAGTTTCCTTATCTCTAAAATGAGCTGGAGAAGGAAATGGTAAACTTCTGCAGTATCATTGCCAAGAAAACCCCAAATGGGGTCACAAAGAGTCAGAACAGAAATGACTGAACAACAAGAACGTAGGAAATGATAGGATGGGACAGGGAACAGGAGGAACCTGCTACAAAAAACCCCAGGCCTATTAACTACATAATCACAAAGTGAGACCTTGGAAGGCTTTTAGGCATCATTTTAGTCCAACTTTTTTTACTTCACAGATGGGAAAACTGAGGCCCAGGATGGAGAAGTAAGTGGCCCAAGGTCACAGTGAGGAGAATCGGTACTCAAGCCAGGCCTTCTGACTCCAAGTTCAGTGCTCTTTCCCCACATCACCTTTCAGATTCCTGTGAAGGCCCTTTTTCTAGTTTCCCGTTTGTCCTTGGCAGAGTCAGACGCCCCCAGAGGGTAATGCTGACTGGTTTAAACCTCTGGCATACTTTTGGGTTAGGAGGAGAGTTCAGGTAGTAGTGTCCCCAGAAGTCTGGCTCTCCCTTACCCGAGCCCCCTCAAACTGGGGCCCAGCCCTGACCTCCGCAGCTTCTTTGTTGAATGATTCCCACATCCTTAGCTCTGCCGTGAGCTCACCTCCCTCCCCTTGTCCATCCCTGTGCTGCACAGGCAAGCAGGAACTGCTTCTCCTGTGGGAACCTTAAGCCTTCAGTCTCTCAGGGCTTCTTTACAGCCAGGCCGTGGCCTGCTGTGCACCTGCCTGTCCTCTTCTCTACCTACTCCCCCTCACTAACCTCACAGCTGCTTCCATGACAGACTCCCCCACAAGCCCACAAGCCCACAGGCCCTCGTGCTTCAGCTGTGAGTTCCTGAATCAGGGAATGGTGCCAGGCATATGACCTGGGTTACTCACTACCTGGTAATTACCGGCCCTTGTTTCTGTCTGCTAAGTGTAGGTTCTGATTAACATGTCCTGTCAACTCACAAAACCCCAAGTGTAAAAACAAGCCCCTGTGATTGATGGGATTTTTGGCCCTTAATTGCTGCTGCACATCCAATCTAATGTACCACCCTAGGCACTGGTTTCTCTACCTCTCCCTGTTCCCAGAGAGAGAGGCCCCATAGGTAGACTACGTCTCCAGTCTCATTCTGTTGTTCAAGCTCTTTGTGGGTCACAAGCCATCTGCCTTTGTGGTAGGACTGAGGGATGTGAAGAAATTCCCCAACCATTCCTCTTATCACAAAATCTTCTACTCTTTTGTTGTTGTTGTTGTTGTTGTTGCTCTTTTTGGAGGGCAGTTGGGGTTAAGTGACTTGCCCAAGGTCACAGGGCTAGTAAGAGTGTCAAGTGTCTGAGGCCAGATTTGAACTCAGGTCCTCCTGAGTCCAGAGCCGGTGCTCTATTCACCTCGACACCTAGCCACCCAAAATCTCCTACTCTTGGTAACTGAAATTTAAGTTAGATTTTTATTCCTTTGTATTAAGCGTGACTACTGCCCATTCCTTTCAAATTTGAACTGGAGTTATCGCTGCACTCCCTATTTCCCCATCCCCAACCTCCAGCCCTACTTTCATCTAGGGAAGCGAAGACCAGGGTTGACTCCACAAGTTTCAAGTTTATGGAGGGTGATTAAGCTCCAAATCTATGATTCTACGACTGGTTGTATTTTATCCCACTCAATCCCTATTGATTGAAAGTCTTACTAGAATTTTCTTTGTATCCAGTATCTGGCACATAGTAGGTGTTTAATAAAGGCTTGTTGACTGAGTCAGAGGATTTGAATTCAAATCCTACTTCTTCTTCTATGAACTTGGGCTCACTCAACCTTCCTGGGTCTCAGTTTCCTTATTTTAAAAATCAGTCAATACTTATTAAAACCCTATTATGTGCCAGGCCTTGTGCTAAGCAACTAGAGATACAAAAAGAGGCAAAAGTCAGTCCCTGCCCTCAGTGAGCTTACAATCTAATCAGGGAGACAGCATGCAAACAAATATATACAAAGCAAGTTATATAGGATAAAAAGGAAATAATTAACAGAGGGAAGGGCCTGGAATTAAGAGGGCCTGGAGAAGGCTTCCTTTAGAAGGTAGGGTTTCAGTTGGGACTTAAAGGAAGCCAGGAAGATCAAGGGTTAGTTTAGATGGCCTCTTAAACCCTCTTCCAAATCTAAATCTGTAATTCTATGATTGCTATCCCCTATAGACATGGCGGGGGAAAGGGTATAAATTACAGCTTGGGGCATTTGGGTTAGGCAACAAATTCCTTAGCAACGAATTCATTTTTATAGACGAGAATGAGGCTCAGAGTCTGACTCTTGGTCACTGACAAAAGCCCTACCTGAACCCATGTCTTCTGAGTTCAAGTGCAATAAACTCCCAATGCACCATGATGCCTCCTTATCAAGAAAAGCATTAAGGGAAGGGGAGCCCACACCTGTTTTAGTTGATTCAGATGTTGTCTTACTCGGGCACAGAGAGAGAAATCCAGTAAAAGCTCTTACTCCTGCAGATTTGGGACAGCTAGGTGGAAGTTGGGAGGCCTCATCCTTTTAAATTTGAATTTGGCCTCAGATATTTACTAGCTGTGTGACCCTGGACAAGTCACTAAACCCTGTTTGCCTCAGTTTCCTCATCTTTAAAAAGAACTGGAAAAGGAAATGGCACACTACTCCAATATTTTTGCCAAGGAATCCCCAATGAGGTCATGAAGAGTGAGACACAAGTGAACAAAATTCAACCTACTCCTGCAGATTTAGAGAAGAGTAATGGAAAAGAGGTCAGTCTGAGTGAGTGAAAAGTATAAAGTATAGGTTCTTTTAAAGAAGTTCGATTTTCTTGCTCTCAAGCACGCAGGAACCCAAATGAATAGTGAATAGTGAAGTGCTGCAAAGCAGGGGCTCTCAGGAGGGAAAAGCACTGGGCTTGGAAAAGAAGAACCCAACCCTGGTTCTTACAAGCTGTGTGACCTTGGGCAAATCACTTAACCTCTGGGAGCCTTTGCTCCCTCATTTTTATTTTATTTTATTTTATATTTTGTTTTTGGAGGGGGGAGGGCTTAAGTGACTTGCCTAAGGTCACATGATTAGTAAGTATTAAGTGTCTGAGGCCAAATTTGAACTCAGGTCCTTCTTACTCCAGGGCCGGTGCTGTATTCACTGTACCACCTAGCTGCCCCTGGTCCTTTATTTTTTTTTTTTTTGGGAGCAATTGGGGTTAAGTAACTTGCTCAAGGTTACACGGCTAGTCATTATTTGTGTGTGGGTGCTCATTTTCAGAGGCCGGATTCGATCTCGGGTCATCCCAACTCCGAGGCCGGTGCTCTTACTCACTGCGCCACCTAGCCGCCCCTGGTCCTTTATTTTTAAAAGAAAGAGGTTGGGACCCTAAGGTCCCCTTACAGGGCTAGCTCTGTGATCCTGTGAATCTAATGTGAATTATATGCAAATAGATGTTGCTAAAGTCCTTAAAATAATTTTTTCTTTAGGAAGTTAAATGTTCTCTCTGCCTCCTCCCCCTCCTTCCCCATTTTGTCTCTTTTTCCATAATGCAAATATAAACTAGGGGAAGGTAAGTCCTTCAGCTTGAGCACAAACGCTCATTTCTTAGGATTCGGACTGATAATACTTCATACTTAAGTAGCCCTGGGATTATTCCCCAGTTTGACAAATAAGGAAACCAAGACATAAAGGGTTTAAGTGACTTAAGGTAAGAACTAGGACTAAAGTGTCTCTGGCCTCCTTGTTTAGTGTGCTTTCCATTATAATCTGTGTTGGCCATAGAAATCTCTACCTCTGAGATGTCCCTGTCGGTTCACTGGGCTTGGCCTAGTGCTATTGTCATGTTTCTGGGTTGTTTTACTATGGGCCCTTTGCAACAAAGACTGTGTCCTAGCTTGTGGCTGGCAGCTTTTTTCCTCTCTGATCTTCACTCTTCTCATCTGTAGAATGTGGATAAAGTACTGGAATTAACTACTTCAAAGAGTTGTTGTGAAGTACCCTATAAATTGCAACGTGCTTGGTAAAAATGTGAGATGGCATTTTTTCTCTTATTCATATCAGATTGAGTTCACTTAGCAGGGCCTGTGGTTTATCTTTGAATCTTTCTGAGTGCCTAGCACAGGGCCCTACATGTAGTAGACATTAAAAAACATTCCTTGAATGGACTTGGCTATACTTGTTGGTTTGTTAGTCTCAGTCTAAGTTTATTGAATAATGATACTTTAATCAGATATAATTTGCTAAATGTTTAACAAATATAACTTACATAGCAATGCCATCTTTTAAATTACATTCATCAGGGAGGGCTAAGGGGTATGTATGCATTTCTTAGCTGCTATGGGACCATAAACACATAGGGGCATCTGGAATGCTCAGAACCTAGCTGACAATTCCCTACCACCAGCCCCTAAACCCTGTCTCTTAACATTTTTACATGTCTTATTACTCTTTCTGGGTCACCCTTAATACAAAATGTAATTGGCCCTGACTAAAATGGTAAAGTCTACAAAGTTTGTCTTGGGGACTTTTCCCAACTCCTATTTCCCTCATTCTCTCCCACATCTAGTATTCTAGCTGTCATGTTGTAGTTCAGTTTGATTCAATTCACCAAACATATATTAAGGCCTACTGGGTATGCACTGTACTAAGTACTAGGAACACAAAGACAGAGATGAAACAGGCTCTGCTTTCCATTCTTCTGGGGGAATAAAACATGCCCACAGATTAGTAAATAGAAAGTATACGTATATGATGCCATGCAAAGGAGGGAGAGTGTGCTAATAGCTACAGATAAAATGAAAAGCCTTGTATCGGAGGTGAGCTAAGCTATACTAAGGAAGCTAGAGATTCCATAAGGTAGAGGTGAGGAAGAAATGCTCTCCAGACTTGAGGGACCATGGGTAAAGGTGTGAGGGCTGCAGACAGAATGCTGGATATGAAGAGCCAATAGGCCAGTTTGACTTGAACGAAGGGGATGTCAGGGGGATTAATATGAATAAGGTTGGAAAGGGACTCGGCAGCCAGACTGTAGAGGGATTTAAATGATGGCCTATGGATTTTGTATTTTATCCCAGAGTTAATAGGGAGCCATTAAAGCTTTTTGAGTATATGTGCATGTAGCCATGGGTGTGAGAGGTGACATAGTTTTAGGAAGAGAGGTGACATGTTTTAGGAATATCACTTTGGAGGATGGATTGGAAAGGATACAAAGTGGAACTGGGCAGACCAACTAGAAGGCCCTTGCAACAATCTAAGAGAAAGAGAAGGGCTTGGAATGGGCTAAGTGGCTGTTCTGTGGAGGGGAGGGGATAGATATGAGAGATGTGGAGATAAGATTGATGAGATTTGGCCACTGGTTAGATATGGGTGGTGAGGGAGAGTGAACTGTTAATCTTGATTCCAATGTGGGGAACCTAGGTGACTTGAAGAGTGAGCTCAAGAGAAACCAGATATTTGTACTGGAAATACTGAGCCAGGAATCATATGGAGATAGCATTTGGTGAAATGGGACTAGAGTTCAGAGATAAGGGCTAGGGTCTAGCTGCGAGACATATAGATTTAGGAGTAATCTGCATAGAGATGATAATTAAAGCCATGGAAGCTAATAAGGTGACTGAGGGAGAATATAGAGAAAAGAAAAAGGGCGCCTTAGGGGAGCCCACAGTTAGTGGGTGGGAGGATGATGATGGTGATTTAGCAAAGTAGACTGAAAAGGAACAGTCAGAGTGGTGGGAAGAGAACCAAGAGAGTTATGTAAGCTAAGGAAACAAAGAGTGTCTAGGATGAGGAGATAGTCAATATTTTAAAAATTGCAGAGGCATTGTGTGTAATGAAGCCTGGGAAAAGAGGACTGGATTTAGTGGTTAAAAAAAATTACTGGCGACATTGGAGCAAACAATTTCAGGGAAGTGGTGGAAGCCAGATTTTAGGGGATTGAAAAGTAGGTGAGGAATCGAAGGCAATGGTTCCAGACCTAATTTTCCTCCAAACCATTTTAAATCTGTTCTCCCCAAATCAGGGTGTGTGTTAGGCTATTCATGGATTTCCTCTCCTCTATCAGAGATCCTAAGATGGAATAGTCACTACCCCTATCATTTCCACCACAGCAACCAATCTTCCCTGCTGGTGAGAATTTCCATCTTTTTTTTTTTTTTTGCTTTTTGGAGGGCAATTGGGATAAAGTAACTTGCCCAAGGTCACACGGCTAGGTTTTTGTTTGTGTGTGCATTAAAACTGTCTGAGGCCGGATCTGAACTCAGGTCCTTCTGACTCCAGGGCCGACGCTCTACTCACTGCGCCACCTAGCCGCCCCAGAATTTCCATCTTTTAAAGGAGGACAGCTATAGGTATTGAGAGAGAGAGGGCAGAGAATGTTTTCTTGGAGAGGAAAGCGAGAGTATAATTTTCCTTTTCTATTTATAAATTTATGAATAAATTTATATTTCTAAAATAAATTTTGTAAAAAATTTTATTTTGTAAATATAATAATAAAATCTACCTAAATATGAATTTTATAAATAAATTAATAAGGGTAGTGGTGAAGACAAACTTGACTGCTGATTGAGTGATAAGTTCTGAGGTAACCAAAGCCCTATTTCACTTACTTCAGTAAATTAGTCCATACCCAGTTGCTGAGCACTGGGTACCCAGCTAACTCTGAGCTAGGGACTAGCAAGGATACAGGAGAAGAACCAGTTTTTTTCCTTGGTGAGTTTATATTCTAACTGAGGTGTTAAGATTTAACCCTAATAAAGGAGAACAAAGCAAGATATTGGACTTGTAGTAAATGGGGTGGTACTAGTTATAAATGCTTATAGGAGGTCACAGAGGGAGGGGTCAGCTTGGGCCAGGAGCCACAGGGACACAGGCCACAAAGGACAGGAAAGACTTGTATAATCGGCTAGGGTTTGGGGGTAGGGGGAGCAGGACTTCTGATTGGCAGTCCTGCTTGGGAAGCCGAGGCAGAAGTTGCAGGGTCAGCCTGCCCTGGGAATAAACTGAATACCTAAAGAGTTTTGAGCGATTTATCATCATAAATGATCAAATCAGATTTATGTCTTGCTGAGGTTGTGTAACTGCCTTGTAAACCTTGTAAACAGCCAATCGCCCAAGTTTATGACTGTGACTAGATTTGGAGAAGGAAATACAAAGTTCCCTGAGCACCCGACACCTAACAGGTCTTTTGTGGGGACAAGCACTCTTGCACTGCCCTTGTTGTGGGCCCCATGGTGGACAATTTAAAGTCTGTAGCCTCTCAGAGCTAATGTGTCAAAGGAAACTTCCCTCTAGAGAAGGGAAAATGTTAAGGTCTCCTAGTGGAGTCAAAGGAGAGATAGAAGTCAGGATAGTCTTGCAGTCCATTTTAGGCTCATAGATTCTATAATCTCTCTGGGCCTCAGTTTCCTTCTCTGTAAAATAGCCATAAATATCACGGTCAGAAAGACTCTTTGCCATTCTCATTTCTACTCTAGCACAAGCCTGAAAAGCAGTGTGAATAGTAGAAAAAGCACTGGGTTTGGAATAAGATAACCTGGCTCCAGATTCTTGCTCTGCTACTTACTTCCTCAGTTTCCAGATCTGTAATTGGAGGGGAAAGAAGGAAGCAAACAAATATTCCTATAGCACCTCCTATGTGCGAGACACTGAGCTAAGCACTTTATAAATACTGTTTCATTTGATCCTCATGACATCCCCATTTTACAGTTGTAGAAACTGAGGCTCAGGTTAAGTGGCTGAGTGTCCAGGGTCATCTGGCTAGTAAGTGTCTGAAATCACATTTGAACTCCACACCCAGCAGTCAATCCATTGTCCCACATTTTTGTGGTGTTTGTTTAGTTGTTCAGCTGTGTCTGACTCTTTCTGACCCCATGGACTATACTGTCCATGGGAATTTTTTGGCAAAGATCCTGGGAGTGGTTTGCCATTTTCTTCTCCAGCAAACAGAAGTTAAGTGACTTGCCCATTGTCATGTGACTACCAAATGTCTGAGTTAGGATTTGAATTTAGGTCTTCTTGACTCCAGGCCCAGTGCTCTATCCACTAAACCACCTAGTTGCCTCTATTAGGTTATGTTAGAAGGCCTTGAAGGTTTCTTGCCTCCTATAAATCTATGATCTCTCCATAGACTAGTTGAATGACCAGAAATAAAAATATATGGAAACATACTGAAATAGAATATTTTTGTTTTTTTAAAAAAATTCTGAATGTACACACTAAATAAAACGAATTTCTCTATACATAGTAGAACAGAAAAAAAGGATTGTAGGTAAAACTGCAAATCTAGAATAGAGGGTATTTTTAAACAAGTGAAGGAGGTTGGTGGGAGTGGAGAGGAATAGAGGCAACTTCTGATTTAAAATGCCAACTCCCTGTTCTGTTTCTTAGCTGCTGACATAGTGTTATTTAGACATCTTTGAGCCATGTTTTTGGCCTGGTTCTGTTTCCTCTGAGTCCAAGTAAAGAAGAGGTTATGCTGTGATTTGGCTTTGAAAGAGATTACTGATAGAAATCTCACCGGAGGGACTGCTGACATTCAGGGGGGAGGGGCAGATGATGGCAGAGTTGTTCAGTGGTTCAGCTCCAGCACACAGATCTGTAGACAGATCCTCTCAGAACTGACTCAGCTGATTCCTTCCCACCCAGGGGAGTCTTGTCCCTGTTTGAGGAAGTCTTGCTCTGTATGCCTGTAGGCTGCGTAGACTGCCATTATTTTCAGCTGTTTGCAATTGTGTCTGAAGGCAGCTAGGGTAAAGTGGGAGACACACAAGGGCTTTTTATCTGTATGTAAACCACATTCAACCTGCTGAGGATGTGACACGAGGGAGCAATGGGCTTTTTCTCTGAAGTGCACTGTGCCCAAGGTGTCTCATGATGGTGGAGGAAGGCCAGGCCCATCTTTGTGTCCTCGGAGCCTAGCACAGCACCTTACACATTTTGTTGTTAAATTGTCTCACTTTGTGACCTCATTTTGGGGTTTTATTGGCAGAGGTGCTGGAGTGGTTTGCCATTTCCTCCTCCAGCTCCTCCTTACAGATGAGGAAACTGAGGCAAACAGGGCTAAGTGACTTGCCCAGGGTCACACAGCTAGTAAGTGTCTGAGGCTGGATTTGAATTCATGAAGATGAGTCTGATTCCAAGCCCAGTGCTCTATCCACTGTGACACTTAGCTGCTCATAATAAGGGTTTAATACATGCTGTTAAACTGATTTGAATTAGATCTCACAGGCTATCTGTGAAAAAAGAGCTGGGTTTGAACCTAGGTTAGCTACTTACTACCTGAGTGACCCTGGGCAAGTCACTTGAACTCTCTGGGCCTCAGTTTCCTCATCTGTAAAATAAAGGATTAGATTAGGGACTGTTTAAGGTCCCTTCTAGCTTCTAATATATGAACTATCCCATAAGAAGCACTGGGAAGGCCATCTGATAACCCTGACACTTGGATTTTCTTTAACAGAGGACACAGTCTGTCATTCCACATGTGAAATTTATTTGGTGATTGATTCATATTTGATTTAAGGCTTCTATGCAGATGCCTCTGGGAGAGGGTCCCAGGGACTTAGGATGTAAACGACTGATAACAAATAATATATATCTATATAGATATGTATTTTTGGGAGGGGCGAAGGCGAGACAATTGGGATTAAGTGACTTGCCCAAGGTCATACAGCTAGTGTGTCCCATGTCTGAGGCCAGATTTGAACTCAGGTCCTCCTGACTCCAGGGCTGGTGCTCTATTCACTCTGCCACCTAGCTTCCCCAACAAAATACTTCCGGGAGAACAAGTTTAATCCTTTTTCTGCTGTCTGAACTCACTTATTCTTCAGAGTCTGGTTCAGTTCCTACAGAGGGCATTGAACAAGGTGATCTCTAAGGTCCTTTAAAACTCAAACTCTGATTTTGTGGTCTGTCTTCCTCTCATCTATGAGTTAGAAGTTGATACTTTGAGGTTGCATACCCTTTCTAAACTCACCTTCTAGTCATCGGTGATCTTCAATAGGAAGCTCGACAGTATCCACAGTGACTTGACTTTCATGTCACAGGACAGGAAAACATAAGGCAAGATTAAGATACAATTTGTTTATTTTTGGGGGGGGGGTTGATGTGTGCTTTCCAACTGATTAAATTTCTTGTGGAAGAAGATGGCTCATCTTAAAGCTGATTTCATGGGCTGGCTCAATTGGGCCTTATTACTCTTACCACCCTTTAGTTAATTTGTGTCAATGCTCTCCCATCCCTTCCCCAGAGGGACTTTAATAAATAAATAACCTCTCCTGTGATGGGTTATTTTGGAAAGTCCTTTAACAAAGATACTTCTAGGGGGTGGCTAGGTGGCAGCATAGTGAATAGAGCTCTGACTGGAGTCAGGACAACTTGAATTCAAGTCTGGCCTTAGACATTTAACATGTACTAGCTGTGTGACCTTGGACAAGTCACTTAACCCCAATTGCCCTGCATTTCCCCCCTCCAAAAAGTAACAAACAAAACAAAGATACTTTTAAGTCATTGGTTAAAAACAGTAATTGGTAGAAAGAACAATGGATTCTAAATGCAGATCAAAGCATACTATTTCTTTTTCTTATGGTTTTTCCCTTTTGTTCTGATTCTTCCTTCACAACATGACTAATGCAGAAATGTTTTATATGATTGTATATGTATAGCCTATCACATTGCATGCTGTCTTGGGAAGGGGGGAGAGGAGAGAGGAGGAAAATTTAGAACTCAAGATCTTATAAAAGTGAATGTTGAAAACTAAAAATAAATAAATAAAAAGTATGTGGTTATCTTGCTACTTTAATAACTATTAAGTTGGAACACTGAAATGAATTCTAAAGTTTGGGAGGGAAGGAATGCTACAACAAACTTCTATCAGAAAATGGAGAGTTTCTCTTTCATAGGCATATAACCATTCTAGGGCATTTGGGAACATTGTCCTGTTTGGAGATGCCCACACTGGAAATGGCCATCCTCTCTCCTATTTTCAGTAACTCCACTAATGAAGCATTCTTCCATATGGTCCTGAGCTGCTAGGTAAAGTGTGAATAAAGACTTGGACTTATTGTGATTTTTACATGTGACTATGCTATAGTCACTTAGAGCTGGTGATTTCAAGAGCACCAGAGATGCTAGTCTCCTCCTTGGATGATGTTAGGACATCATTCCTTTATCTTAAGGCCTAAAATCCAGATGCCCTAAGATGGAGTCATACTTTAAACCGTTCAGCTTCAGCTTTGACTAACACCTCTTCTTCTACAGAGCCCTGTGATGGGCATTGAAGAAGAAACAAAATTAAATAGAGACCTCATGGAACTCACAGTCTAGTAGGGGCATTTGAAACATGCAGTCAACTATAATATAGAAGCTAAAATATTTAAAGCATTTATTTATTTTTATACACATTAATAATATCTTTTCCTCTCCCTGCCTCCTCCCTCCCCTATTTAACAATAAGAAAAAAGGAAAAGAAAATACATCAAATACTATAGTCCAATAACATAGATCCCCACATCCAAAAACGAGTGAGTGCTCATTCTATGTATGAAATCTATTACCTCTCTGGCAGGAGATGGTGGCCAGCTTTATCTTCAGTCTAATGTACTCATAGTTTATCATTGCATTGATCAGAGTTCTAAAGTTTTTCAGTTGTTTTTCTTTATATTGCCATTATCATTGTATAAAATCTGCTCATTTTCTTTCGTTAATTTATGGAGGTTTTCTCTGAAATTGTCCATTTCATCATTTCTTAAGGCACAATAATATTCCTTTACATTCCTATACCATGACTTGTTTAGCCATTTCTCAGTAAGGAGGCATTCTCTTTGTCGCCAGTTTTTGGTTACTATGAAAATTGCTGCTATAAAAATTTTTGTAAATATAGGTCCTTTCCCTCTTTTTAAAAAAAATCTCTTTTGGGTGGGGTATAGGTCTGGTAGTTGAGCCAGAGAGTATTTGTAATTCATTAACATTGGGGGCATAGTTCCAAATTTGCTTTGCAGGATGACTGAATCAATTTACAGTTCCACCAACAGTGCAGAATAGAACTTGTTTAATGTAAGAAGAAAATGGGCATCTAGGTAACACAATGGACAGAGCGCACTGGGCCTGGAGTTAGGAACACCTGAGTTCAAATCCAGCCTCAGATACTTACTAGCTTTGTGATTCTGAGCAAGTCGCTTAACCCTGTTTGCCTCAGTTTCCTCATCTGTAAGAAATGGCAAACTACTCTAGTATCTTTGCCAAGAAAACCCCAAATGGGGTCATGAAGAGTTAGATGTGACTGAAAAACAATAAGGATGTAAGAGAGGTATAGACTAAATCCTATTCCAGGTCTGGGGAGAAGAATCAATGTGGACCGGAAAGATCTGAGAATGCTTATTGTAGTAGATGGCATTTCAACTAGACCTTTCAAAGGAGTAGTATTTCAATGGACCAGATATGGGAAAATCAATCATTGGGCTAAACAATTTCCATATTTAGATTGATACGTGAACTTCTATTTTTGATTTCTTAAAATATTCTAAGACCAGGGAGTATATAATATCTAGGACCTATCCCCTCTTATTGGTCTCTAATTGTATCAGTGATATGGGACTGATCTCTCCTACAAGACTGTAAACTTCTGGTGGGCAGGGCTATGTCTTATCTAACCTTCAATTCTCCTTCACCCCCTAGCACAATGTTTTGCCTGTAGGTGGTTAATAAATGTTTGTTGAGGGGCGGCTAGGTGGCGCAGTGAGTAGAGCGCCGGCCCTGGAGTCAGAAGGACCAAACAAAAACCTAGCCGTGTGACCTTGGGCAAGTTACTTAACCCCAGTTGCCCTCCAGAAAAAACAAAACAAAACAATAAATGTTTGTTGAAGGAATTAATGAATGGGTGAATGTGAAAGAGTTACAAAACTAGTCCTAAGAGTGCTTTTTAGTATAGTGGAGAGTGAGCCCAGAGACATTGGATTCTTAATGAATGAGAAAAATGAATAAGAATAGGGAGGTGAAGAGGTGAAGAAGAATGGAAGATGAATGCTGATGGCTTCACAGTTTTACATAGGGCAGACTGTTGTTCTCCAGATGATTAGAATGAATAGTATTCTTTGACCATCCAGATAATTTGGGCTCAGCCTCCTCTTTAAGGATCTCTTTGGCCTCTGGACAGGTGTCAGATAGTGAAGGTGTAGGAAGCATAACATGAAATAAAGAATAAAAATGGGGACCTACAGGTAGAGTACAGGGATCAATCATAGAATCATAGTATGTCAGAGAGCTTGGAGATCATATAAATTAAGCTTTATTGACTGACTGATTTAGTATTTGTTAAAGCACCTACTGTGGGTGAGAGGCAAACACACACTCTGTGAATGATATAAATATAAGATAGAAATCTTGGCCAATTGGAAGGTAGAGAGCTGAGAGCTGCTCCAGAACCTCCCTTCAAGGACAGTGCCCAGGTTAGGCACTAAACCTAGGTTAACCCAGACTGTTAGAAGCAAATCACTTCTTCATTTCTTATGAGGCTGTACTTCTCTGGACATTCTCCCCCCTGCCCCTGCCCTGAATACCTCCCTACCTTGTTACTTTTCAGCCTTCTTTTGTGTGTTTTCTTCCTCAATTAGACTGTAAGCACCTTGAAGGCAGGGATTATCTTCTGCCATTTTTTTTTAAAGCAGTTGGGGTTAAGTAACTTGCTCAAGGTTACTCAGCTAGTTATTTATGTGTGGGTGCTAAGTAACTGAGGCCCAAACTGATCCCGGGTCCTCCTAACTCTGGGGCCAGCACTCTTACTTACTGTGCCACCTAGCTGCTCCAGCCATTTTTTTTGTCTCCTAGTCCTAGCACTTAGCACAGTGCCTGGCACATAGTAGGCACTTTATAAAAGCTTATTGACTGATTTAACTCGACTCCTTCATTTTACAGAGAAGAAAACTGAGGTCTTAAAGAAATGAAGTGATTTGCTCAGTTTGACTCAGTGGCAGAGTTGGGACAATAGCTCAGTTTCCTTTCCACTATAACATGCTATCCTAAGAATTCATTAAGCATCTCATATTCATTCATTCATTCAGCACCTCAGTATCTGTTAGCTGGGTACTAAGTAGGTACTAGTGATGTAAAGACAAAAGGAGAAATAATCCCTGACCTCATGGGGTCTATCTTCTATTAAAAGGAGGTGACAGATTAAAGGGATATCACAGATAAATAAATTCAATATAATTTCAGGAGAAGGAAAGCATCAAAAGGTCAGTGGATCAGGAGATTATTTATTGCAGGCAAAACCAGGGACCCTAGTTTATTACAAGGACTGTTAAATATAAAAACATGGTGAATAATAATAATGAATGTGAATATATTAATCTGAAACAAATGATAATTTTAAATCTTACTAAGGAAGGGTAAGAAGTCACTTAAGAATAGCATTGTTACTGGAAAATCTCTGTCTGCCTTTGAATTTGTTCAATTTGTTATCTGAATTTCCCATTTGACTTTGGTAATAAGGGCTTGGCTCACATATCTAAACTTTTTTTTGGTTAATATATTGCACAAAGGAAAAAAATCTTAAATTTCTGTGCTGGCTTTTGATTTCTTAAATAAATTATGGAGTTACAAACTTTAAAAAAATGATGTAACAAAAGAGGCAGCATGGTTTGTGGAAAGAACCCTAGGTCTGCAGGCAGAGGACCTGGGTTTGAATTCCTTTGAGCAAATCACTTACCTTTTTTAGGCTTCAGTTTTCTCACCTGTAAAGTACTTGGGGTAGGGGACTATATGGCCTCTGAAGATATGGTTCAATTATAAACTGCTTCTATTGTAAAGAGAAAAACTCTAGAACATGTGTTCTTAGCCTTTTTTTGATTGCCATATACCCCTTTGACAGTCTTCCTTTCACCCTCTTAGAATAATCTAAAAGAAATTATAATTGAATGATGTGCTAAATTTCAGTTGGAGGTTGGTGAAAAATTAAGATGCAACATTTTTCCCATCCAAGTTCATGGACCTCCTGAAACTTTCCATGGAATTCTTCAGGATCTTTGGACTCCAGGTTCAGAACCCCTGCTCTAAGGAGGAAATGTTTCTCCAACTTTAATTATTGTATCACCTTAGTGGGGTCTATTCTGGGCACTGGTGTAAGGTATTTAATCAGATATGGAATAATAGATATTTGGAGGCAGGGAGATGTTGTGAACACTAGATAGGGAACCACAACTTTGGACAATCTCCTTTCTGGCTCTTAGCTGCTTTGTCTGTGAAATGAGGAGACTGAATTAGGTGCTTACTAAGGTTTTTTTTCCAGTTCTAACATTCTCTATGGTTCTAAGAGTTTAAAAAAAGGAATGTTACCGGGGTGGCTAGGTGGCGCAGTGAGTAGAGTGCTGGCCTTGGAGTCAGAAGGACCTGAGTTCGGATCCGGCCTCAGACACTTAACGCACACACAAGCAGAAACCTAGTCGTGTGACCTTGGGCAAGTTACTTAACCCCAATTGCCCTCCAAAAAGCAAAAAAAAAAAAAAAAAAGGAACGTTACTTCCCACATATAAATATTAAATTGAATTTGGAGCCAGGAGACTTGGGTTCAGATCTTGCCTTAAACTATAGCCATGTGATCATGGACTAACTTCAACTTTCAAAGCATAAATTTTCTTATGTGCAAAATAGGCAGAATAATATTTGCACCAGCTGTTTCACAGGGAAGTGCTGCATATATCTTAATGGACTACATAAGAGGGAGTTTTTGCTATTATAATAGATGTACTAATACATCTATCTAATTATGGGTTCTTTACATTAGTGAATGAGAATAGTACTTCAAATTCTCTAAAACCCTATGGAATAAAAAAGTAATCTATACTTGTCTTTTGGAATTTAGTCTTATATTTAGTTTTGGATATTGATACAATATATAGAAACATGCATCTAACACAGATTGCAAAATAAAAGAGTTAGAAGTAGGTTCGTGACTGCATATGCAGGATCCATGCCTTGGGTGGGGAAGATGGAAAAAGAAGATAGAAAACAGTGGGAAGATATGAAGCCTAAATGAAAAGGAGTGAATCAGAACAAGGCAAGTGATCAGGACTGTTGAGTATTAATGTTGGGATTAAAAATTGCTGGATCTCCTTACCTTCTTTTTTTCACTTCTCATTCCCCTTCTTCTCAACCGTAACAGATCTTTCCCTCCTTCCTTCCTTCTCTCTCTCCCTTCTGCTTCCCTCCCCCTTCCTACCCACTTTCCTTCTTTTACTTCTTCCTTTCCTTCCCAATCAAAACAGGTTTCTCCTCTCCTTCTTCCCTTTCCCCCTTCTCTCCTTTACCTCCCTCATTCCTTCTTCCCTCCCTCCCACCCAAATACAAAGCACAAGCAAGATAAATGCAATGTAATCTGGGGGCAGGGGCCTAGTAGCTGAGAGAATCAGAGGTTTCATGTAGAAGGTAGCACTTGATGGGAGACAGGGCTTTGAAAAGCCATAGATTAGGGAGAGTACATTCTAGGCATGGAGTTCAGCAGGTGCAAAATCGTGGAAATAAGGAATAGATTATCCTGTGGGGGGAAGGTTGGCTGCAATGTAGAGTATGTAGAAAAGGGAAATAATGTGTAGTATGTTGGTAAAGGTAGCTTGGGACCAAATTATGAAGGCCTTTAAATGGCCAACAGAAGAATCTGTACTTTTATCTTGGTAGAGTTTTTTCAGAAGAGACAGTTCATGGTGAAACCTGTATGTTAGGGAAATCACTTTGACATCTGTGTGGAAGATGGACTGGAGAAGGGAAAGACTGTAGTGAGGAAGACCAATTAGGAGGTTTTTGCAATAGTCCAGGCAAGAGTTGGTGGAGGCTGAATTAGGATAGTGGCTATGAATTAGGGTAGGTGGAGGTTAGGTGGTACAGTGGATCAAGTCCCAGGCCTAGAGTCAGGAAGACCTGAGTTCAAATTTAGTTTCAGACAGGACTAGCGGTAGGATCTTGGGCAAGTCACTTAACCTCATTTTGCTTCAGTTTCTCCAGCTGTAAAATGGGGATAATAATAGCAATGACCTCCCAAGGTTGTTGTGAGGATCAAATGAGAGAATATTTGTGCAGCACAGTGCCTGGACCACAGTAGGGGCTTGTAAATGCTAGCCATTGTTTTTATCTAAGATGGGGAAAAATGAAAGATAACATCGGTTATGGGTTGTTTATTGGCTATGAAGACCTGGCAACTGATTGGATATATAGGGTGTAAAGGAGAGTAAAGAGAGGAGGATGACAGGGGTTTCAAACCTGTGTTATTGGCAGACTAGCATATCACTCAACAGAGACAGGCAAGTTGGAAACAGAGGTGAGTTTTTTGGGAAAGACCATGAGTGTGTTTTGGACAGCTGGAGACACCCATAAGACATCCCATCCAAAAGGCATTTATGATGTGGGCTTGGAGCTCATCAGACACTAGAAGTGGATATATAGATCTGAGAGTTATCTTCACTGAACTCAAAGGAACTGGTGAAATCACTAAGAAAAAAAATTACAAACACACACACACACATACACACACACACACACACACAGACACGGGGCCAAGGGGCAGAGTTGAAGTTCTAGGTGTAGTAGTACAGACCCAGCCTATAGACTTGGACTTAGGGTAAAGTCCCTTCCCTCTCAACCTAGGAGGAAGAATTAGGCTGTTTTGTTTACCTCTGGAGGACAGAAGGATAGAGGGAATTTCAGAGAAGCACACGTAGGCTTGATGCAAAGAAACATTTCCTTGATCAGAGCTAACCTTGAAGTGGAATGGGCTTCTTCAGGGAGCAGCTGAGGTCTTGACCCAATGCCCGCTCTCTTGCAGAGGGATCCTGCCTTTTCCAAGCACTTCTGAGGTACTGTTAATTCCAAGACTAGATGGTCCTAACACTGCAGAGAGGTATAGAATTAGGAAGGCTGGGATTCAGGCCCTGAACACATACTGGCTTTGATAACCTAATCCCCTCCCTCCCCTCAATTCTGAAAGCGTATAAATTGCCTATTACGGGGGTATTTAGATTGTCGTGTGGATAGGTTTCAGGGAGTCCGTGAACTTGAGCAGGAAAAAAAATACATCTTATTTTCACTAACTTCTAACTGAAATTGAGCGTTTCCTCCGATTATTTCTAAGCCCTGCTCTGACACGGGGGTTAAGAACCCCTGGCGGGGGTGCCCACCTAAAGGGAAAGTGAGACTTAATGAAATCAGAGGTTGTAGGGTTGGTTTTTTAATCCCATTGGTGGGAACCTAGTAGGCTCTTACATTTTTGACTGATCGATTGGCTCGGAAGCTTGAGGGACCCGGACGGTCATCCATGCTCCTTTCCCTGGGATATAAGCATCGGACCCTGAAGCTGGAAGAGAACTTGGCAGGGACTAGGGTCCATCCCTGTCACTTTGCAAATGACAAATGACTGGAGCACCGACTTGCTCCAACCCCGCGCGCTCGCTCCCAGCGTCGCGCCGCCTCGGACCCATGACTCGCCACACACTTTCCCGCCCCGTTTAAAGGCAGCTTTTACATCCCGGTTCCCTGGGCTCCTCCTCTCATTTTCTCCTGACTCAGCAGATTCTTCCTTCTGGCCTAAGCCGGGCTCAGGGCCTGCCCCGCCCCCGCCGCCTCCCCAGTCCCTCGCCCCCCGGCTCTCTCCGCAGCTTCGAGCCCCAGGGAAGGAGGGAGGAGGGGAGGAAGGCTGGGGAGCGCGCCAGCTCTACTCGCACCGGCTTCCCCACAGGCCCCGCCTCCTTCTCATCCCTCGTGACTTCTAGGCACCACCGCGCCCCTCGCTCCCGATTGGCTGCTGGACCCGAGAAGGCGGGAACGGAACTCTGCTCGGAGACGAGTAGGAGGGGAGCGCGCGTTCTCGAGACCCGCCGGGTTGCCTGGGCGACGGCGGGGGCGCGCCACCGGGAGCGTGCCTGGGCGGCTCAATGACAATACTGAGGAGGCGGCAGCGGCGGCGGCGGAGGGTGGCCCGGCTCCCGGCGGGGGAGGAGGAAGGAGAAATTTAAAAGCGTCCGGGAGTTAGGGAGGGGGTAGGTCGGGGCTGAGAAGAAGAAGAAAAAGAAGAAAAGGAGGAGGAGGGGGCCGGACACTCGCAGGTCCAGGTAACGGCCGTGGGTGGGGGTCAGAGGGGGGAGCAGGGTGCGGGGTGGGCCTGTGGGGCTCCGGGCGTGGCCCCGCCCCTCCCTTTCCCTCTTCCTTCTCTCTCTCCCCCCTCCCACTGTGGGTGGGGGCGGGAGTCTGGCTCTAAGGCCATCCCCTGAAGCCCCCGCCCCGCCACAAAAAGAAGCTCTTAGGGGAATGGGGGGGCGTCATCCGCCCCCCCATTCTATGAGCCTGCAGGCCCATTAGAGGCTATTTTCTGGCTCCCAGAGTGAAACTTCAAGAACAGGTAGGGATTTTTAATAGGACTGAACCTCCCTGTCTTTCCTCTGCCCCCCACCCCCCAGCCTTCAGGCTGGGCGTCTCCCCCCAGCTCAGCTCCTTAGTCACCTGTACCTGGGCAGATGCAGGTTGGACCAGTCCGCTGAAACCGTGCCGAAAAGGGAGTGTGTCGTCCCGCCCCTGGAGTCGGCGGGGGGAGGCCCTCCGTCTCCCGGGTCTCACCCTTCCCTCCCCTGTAGAAAGCATCCGCCCATTGTATAGCATGCATCTCTTACTGACCCCCCCCCCATCCTCCTTCCTCTCCCCAGAAGTGGTAAAGCTTTCACTTCCTACCTCTCTTAAAGGAGGGCCTCCTGAGAGCGTGGCCCCATTCTCATCCCCACGGCTGGTGTCATGTTCAGAGTTCAGAGGCTTTCCGAGTTGTGCAAAGTTCTCGTGTGGAGCCGTGCAGTGAAGCATCTTTGGGTCTGGATGATGGGCCCGGGGCAGACTGCCTGCTCCTGATCTGTGCCCCCTCCAGTGCGCCCCACGTGCGGCATTTAACATTTTCATTCATCAATCCCATATTACCCAGCTATACACCAAAATAGTTTCTGTTTGGCAAGCTTCGTGGTCTGTGTTTGTGATGCAGGAAATAGCTATGTTATTGCCAATCCTCCAAATGTCTAGGTGGAATGCCATATGCTTAAAGTTATGTTTGATAAAATATTAAACAGATTGGTATTGAGATAACTGAGTTCTGACACTCCAGGTTGGTTGTAGGCATTCTTTGGATAATATTGAAGTTGGAATTATTGGAAAAAGTGAAAATTAAGAATTTATCAAGCAGGAATTTTGGGGAGAGGAAGTTACCAAGCTTGTAAGAACTTTTGGCTGCCTGTTTAATGTTTAAGCTCGTTGATGCTACTTAATGGGCTGTTAATCGGCTTGAATTGATATCCTTTGGTTGGACCTCTGCAATTTTATTGTAAAGAGCTTTCAACTCACTCTTTAAAGTCATTTATTTTTAGTGTAACTTTTGGGCCGGATAAGTACTGCCTGACTTCAGAGGGGTAGTATACATCTTGGCCAAGTAAATAAATCATTTGGGGATATCTGAGACTCTGGGACATGCTGTCAAGATTTTTATGTTAAGAAATCTGGTGAAAGAAATGAAGAATGTGTCAGCAGGAAGTAAAGGTTCAAAGTGGAAAGGTTGTGGATGGGAAGTAGAGAGTAGCAGTGGAAGAAACTTTTGGCTTTAGAAGAACTGAGTTTGAATCAAGATTCCATCACTTACCCTTTGGGCAAGTCATTTTAACCTCTTGAAGACTCCAGTTCCTCCTCTATAATAATACGGGGATGATCATTGTACTTCCTACTTCAAATGTGTTATAAGAAATTTTGTAAATTTTAAAATCTAAATGTGAGTTTGTGATGTACAGTTTAAATTCTTTAGGTTGGCATTTAAAATTCTT